>PVIC010003171.1:0-33854 GCA_004025085.1 Thryonomys swinderianus
AGTTGTAGAAGCAGGTGGCAAGGTTTTTGTCTAAGGTAGGGCAGCACGTTTTATTATTTTTCTTAGCTGCTACCTTGAACTATGAAAATAGTGAAAAATCTAAGAAATATTTACTTTATAGTTATCACAAACAACAAAAATACCACAGGAACTTCTCATGTCATTGGCATTTGCTTTTTCATACTTACAAAATTAGCTTTGAAGAAAAAATTAGATCTGTGTATATTTTGTTATATTGTTTCCTTTAACTTTTTTGACATTTTAAAAATTCTGTATACTTTTGAGAAGACTGAGTATTCTCCAAATGGTTTTACTAATTTTGAAATCAGGAAATCTATGGGCCATAGATAAGTTTTAACTTTGCACTCTAACAAGCAATTCCTTGGTTACTAAAGGCAAAAGGAAAAATATCCTGTTCCTCAAATAATCATTAAAGTTCTTGGAAACTAAATCTGTATCTAAAATGCCACTCGAATAATGTTACATGAATGCTTGTGTCTTCCTACTCACTTTATTTTGACTAGAAATACTTTATAACCACATTTTGCCACCACATTTTACCAGATAAGCCACATTTTCTTAATGACTGTTTGAGGACACACAGATAAAAACTCAATTTTAAAATGGTTAATTCCTAGCCAAAGAGAAACTAAGTTATACGTTTATTGTCCTTCTTGATAGAAAAAAATGACTTAAAAGACCTGCTGGAGAATTTGAAACAGACACTTGAGCTTCAGAGTAGACAGAGGATTCCTTGTGTAACTTCAATTCCCAGTGGTTGTTGGCTGTTTTCAGTATCTTTATGAACAACAAAAGCATCTTTAAGTATTGCTACTTTGCATGGAGAAATGGCTATAGCATTAATTTCAATATTACACAGGTGGATAGATCTTTGCAAGAGAGAGTGCCGTGGAGTGGCCCAAAGCATAGACTGGAGGGCACATGTCGCAATCCCAGCTCTGAATGTGCACCTGGACAATTATCTATCTTCTGTGTCCACTTTTCTGCTAAACAATTGATGTCTAGGTATATTTTTATCTATTTTGTGATTGTTATTAGATCTTCCAACAGGATACTCCTTTCATGTATGAAAAAAAATTATACATATTTAAAGAGGTCATGCTGATATTTATATATTTATTAACTTTCTACCAGACTTCTTCACTTAAAAGAATCAGTTTACCTGCTCTGTGTCATTCAGTTTTTCAGGGGTCAACAAATATTTTTTAGAAGCCAAGAGCAAATACAATATACCCTTGACTTATGAACTGAGCTCATTCCCAAGAGCTGGCTTTAATTTAGGTTTGTCAGTTGCTTTCAAACTCTCTCTCTTGAATAATTTTAGACCATACTTTCTTCCAGGCAGATCTCAGTGTCCTTGGAGAGACATTGGCCCAGGATTTTTCAGTTAACCCCACATAGGAAAGAATGTTGTAATGTTCCTTCCAAAACTCCTTAAGGGTAAAATCTATATTTGAGACCATCTAGAAGTGCAAGGGGGCCAGCATTTGGCTTGTTACTCAAGGCTTCTTTGTAAGTTCAAAGTAAAATTTGGGTTGTAATCTGTTATTCATATGTCAGGATAGTCATAACTCGAGAGTCCACTGTACTGCAAGCTTTATGGTTCAGTACCACAACTGTGATGTAACTATTCAACTATTTGTAGTGCAAAAGTAGTCACAAATAATAAATAACCAATGACCTTGTGTCATAATAAAAATACACATGAGAATCATTGGTATTGAATGCATGGAAATCTATGTTATGTCCTTGAGTCCTTCTTCCTCATTTCTTAGCCTATGTATTTTTCCAAATTTTGCTAGTCTGACATTCTCAGTGTTTTACAATTCTAAGTGCTTCTCTTTATACTTACAAACACACTTCTGATTTGTACTCTTTTTTTTTTAGCTCTCATGGGACCTGAAGAGCAATGACTCTCCCTTCTACTTCTAGTCCTGTCAAATTAACTTAACCTAGCTATCATGGGGATTTTCTATAACCAGACAAAGAATGTGTAGGACATTTGAGGATTCTTCTTTCCTAAAAGGCACATAAACAAATGGAAAGCTTCTTTGCAGCATGTGAGTGTCCTCAGGGCCAAGTTGTTTTCTCCTCCACCTTTGTCTCCCATTTCTATCTATTTAGTTACTAGGAGAGGCAGACACCAAAATGGATGTGATCAGATGTGTAAGAAGGAACTGCCTGTAGAAGATAAAGTGGGAGAGAACTAACAGGTGTAGACTGAGAAAGTATTCACTACCATGCAGGCCTGAGACCTGTGAGAGGAGAGCAGGAACGGGAAGCTGGGAGGGAAGAGGCTCAGCCCAGCTGTGAGAATCAGGGCTAGGTGGTGTGTGTCCATCTCATCAGCAGAGGCTATTCGTCATGGGAGCTCTCTCTCTTTGGGTAGATGTGGCAGTGTGTAGTGGCGGCTGTACCTACCTCAGGCCAAGTGGAGCTACCACAAATAACTTCAGGATGTTCCTGCAAATGCAGGGAGTCAGCGGACATAGCTTTAAATTTCTTCTCAGGAAGTCAGTTGGGACACCTCCGTGGCACCATATGTGTGACTTTGCCTTAGTACTTCAGTTTCAGTAAATCTTGCCATAGTTCCTCATACATCATGACGTCTCTCATCTAGTCTCCTCCTGGCTTTGCTTACTCACTAGCCCTTCTCCCCCCAGGGCCCCACTAGGGAATGTCTTCTTCCTCTGAGAATTCTTTAACCACTCCCACCCACCTCCACCTCTGCACATGTGCCACCCCTTAGTCCTTTCGCACCACCAGTAACACTGTTTGCAATTGAGAGAAAGGACACTTGATGATGCACACTTAGACACTTACAGTACAGGCACTCATTTGTTGAGTGAATGGTAAATTCTTAGTCATCTGTTTGAGGGAGTATTTGATATAAAGGAAGCAAGTACAATAGATGACACACAAGCTTCTATATTTGGTTTAGGAGAATTTCATAGACTTTATAAAGTGAAAAATCTACTTGTGTAATTATGTTTTATTTCAACTGAATGTGCATAGTTTATATGATGGAAGACACACCAGCCTTGAAATCAGAAGACCTGCATTAAAATATGTTTTCATTACTAGCTGACTGGCCATGGGACAGCACATCTGCATCATTTCAATTTAATGAGATGGAGATGATTATAAGGACACAAAACTGTGGCCCCCATCAGACCACTTACCACAGATTTAATCTCTTGCTATGTCTGATGTCTCTCCACTTCTGCCTTTTGTCTTAGAGTCCATATCACCCAAATCAATTGTACTGATATTTTAGATCACGTGACTCCTTTCAGGAAGAACAAAGAGTTGAGAGAAATTTAAAGGTAGTATTCTAGTAACTATTAAATGGTAAGTAAAGATAAATGTATTATTCTGGGGAGTAATTTTAAACTGCATAGTTTCCTGAATTATTTCAGGTTAAAAATTTTATATAGGTCAGCATGAGGGAAAATAGGAGATCTGTTAGATGGGGTTGCAGGGTCGGCTACCACAATGACAGTGGCAGAATTAGGTAGTAGCCTCCTCTGCATGGGGTGATTTATTGTGGCTGTGTCTTTGGGGCTGTGCATTTTAATTACCACTCCATGAACTGGAAGAATGAAAACATTCATTTAAAAATTAATCCCATTATTCAAAACATGTAAAAATGACAACCCACAAAATACTGTGTGAGTCAGATGAAGATTGAAAACTGACAATTTAAAACATGTAAAAGATACGTACCAGCGTCCCACTATTTTAAAATAACAATATAGGGGCCGGAGGGTTAGCTCAGTGGTTCCGGCGCCTGCCTCGCAAGAGCAAGAACCTGAGTTGCAAGAGCAAGAACCTGAGTTCGATCCCCGGTAACCACATATAATGCTGGGTGTGGAGACACGCCCACCAGCAATCAACACCGCATACCACAATGCCGGACGTGGTGGCTCACGCCTGTAATCCCAGCACTCGGGAGGCAGAGACAAGAGGATTGCTGAGTTCGCGGTGGCTTGCCTGGGTACCATAGTGAGCTCAGGGCCAGCCTGAACTGCAAAGCAAGACCCTGTCTCCAAAAAAGCAAAAAAAAAAAAAAAAAGATAACAATATAAAATAGATCTAAATGAGTAAAATGACAAAAAAGATAAAATGAGTCTTAAAATGCAAAAGAAATATTTATTTGAAAAAATATTTGAAACCAGCATAAAATCTTCTCATACGACTGTACCTTTACCTTAAAGGGAAAGACGAGAAACCTCAGGTTTACTCTCACACTGTTGGTTCTGGCACTTACTGTCCACTTGTAATAATTTTGTCAGGGACTAGGGAGTGGAATTTTGACTGAGAAAGAAGCAGAAGTCTGGAGGTTAGTTTGAGGGAAGAGGAGAGAAAATGCTTTTTCCTGTCACTAGAGGGCAGCGATATGGGAAATCGCGACCTACCCCACTGAGGGGAAGATGTGAAGTACGCTGTTCTCAATGACTGTGTGCTGTTCTGAAAGAAAGCAGAGTATATTGGGAAAGACAATTGGCCCACATATTTCCTTTAAAAAAATCATTCCCAAATATTTCAGTAAGAAATAGATCTCCCTCCTTGAACTTTAGCTTCCATTCTCCAGTTATTTCTTGCTAAGGATTCAGCTCCAGGAATTTGATTTCCTTTATTTAGGACTACAAGTAAATCAGTAAGAACTGTAAGTTCCTCTAGGTTTTGAGCTTGTGCCTTAGTACTTTTTTTGTCCTTTCATTTACTAACATCTGAGATCTTTCTAGTTCTAGGAACATATTCACTACCTTCTACTCATCCACACAGTTTGTGCCCACACATACTCAGATGCATAACCCTCTGCGATCCCACACAGACATGTGTGCATATTGAACCACTCATGGCTACATAGTCTCCTCTAGCCATGCATGAAACTCTCCTTGTGCCTTTTCAGAAGTGTAGCTCATGCTGCCCATGACCTGCCACATACGTGCAGGCTGGGCTGCATGCTCACAGCCTCTGGATGTAGGTCTTGACCCCAGGTCCTTTCTCTCCTCTGGAAGCTTTTGCATGCTCATTTTTTACAACCATTGAAATGTTTTTCTTCTGCACCAGTGATACAGATTAGAATATTGTAAATTTATTGTTTTCTTTCCCAGGGTGTTTTTTTAAAGTTCTTCCCTTGTGATGTATAAATAATGAATAATTCTATTAGAAAAGTGATAGATAGTATAACTTTTACATGAAGTTTTGTCAGGTTCAGTGTTTTATGCATTTACTTTCCTGACAGCCCCCAGCACTGGCAGTTATGGAACTCAGTTGACTGTTACTACAGTGCCTCCCTTATCACACTGTCCAGAGTGTGTTCCTTGAGTCCCTATAGGTAATGTGTGCCTTTATAGTGGCTCTCTTTATGTCCAGTAGGTTTGGAAAACACTGCCAAGAACTGACTCCTATAACGCAGAACTTCCCAATGTATTTCATATGATAATTGGGTCTGTGCCATGCAGTATTTTCAAAACACATTTGATGAGGGACCCTCATTTTGTCCTTTGAAATATTGTATCTCGGTGGTCAGTGTTCCATGCAAAGTAATTTCAAAATAGTGGTCTAACGACTGTAGTGCATTCCGTTCTTTGTTAGAGAGGAAGTGTTTTGCAATTACCCTTATTGAAAACTTCAAATTTACCTCATCATATCACCATCAAATTGCTATTCTTTATATATTTAGTAAAAAAGTATAATGGAAATCCATCCTAGAGCCAGTGTATAATTCTGTAGAGTTCCATGAAAGCTCGAAGTAGAACATAACTTTCATTTTGGCTTTCTGCAAAACAGGCTTTTAAAAATTAAATATCTTTGTAGGCAAGGTAGTCTAATTATATATAAACCAGGTTTTTCCTTAATTAGGGTATCTGTGCTTAATGCGTGATTTAGAAAACATGTAGCGCGTCAGCAGAGAACCAGGTTAGAGAGGCAGAAATAGAAACAAAGGCAGAGAGAGAGAGAGAGAGAGAGAGAGAGAGAGAGAGAGAGAGAGAGAGAGAGAGAGAGAGAGAGAGAGAGAGAGAGAGAGAGAGAGAGAGAGAGAGAGAGAGAGAGAGAGACAGAGACAGAGACAGAGAGACAGAGAGCGAGAGACAGAGACAGAAACAGAGACAGAGACAGAGACAGAGACAGAGAGATGGAGAATATGAATTTAAATGGATCCCACAGGATGAGACATTGCACACACAATGCGGTGCCTAGGATGGGGGAAGGACAGGAATATCTGGGTTCCCCTTTCAGATTTTCTTTGGAACTTTCACTTGTAACAATGGAGTCCAACTAGCCATTCACTGTACTGAAGACTTCAAATGATTTTTTTTCATTATGCTCAAATATTTATGCCCAGTATTATCTCACAAGCGATAGATTCTGAGTAGAATACTGTGAGCAAACCTCTTTCCATTGTCTTTCCAAGATGTAATAGAGAGAGAATGGGAAAATGATCATCCTGCCACCACACAGCAATCACTTCCTCTTTGTGGGACTTTGTGCACCTGCTTTCTAAACTGAAGACTTGATCCTTTAGTGATTTCCTAGTAAATCTTCTGCTGCAGTGGATTCCAGACTTGGACTGGGTTTAGTCTGTTCCTTTTCCATTCAAAGTTGTGACCTGCTTTTGCTCATTCTTCAAGATCTCCATACCTTGTACACTAATAGCTAACTTTCTGCTTTGGAGATTTGCATTTTAACAAATCTTGGAATTAGAGAATTCGAGCCATGAAAGCTCCCAGGCTAACCTTCAGCAAGTACTCTAGAAAACTTTGGAATGCTAGAGTAAGTCCTCCCAGAGCACATACCTGAATTTCTTTTTTAATACCTATGTGGCTATTTTATTATTATTACATTAGCCCAAGAAGCTATAAAATGTATTTTTTGTTTCCTGTGTTCTCTTTAGTGCCACACACTAGAGTAGCTACACAGTACCACCTTGGCACACTGTCAGTGGTATAACTATGTACTCTTGTTTTTCTTATTGTACTGTATTTATTGCTATTTTAAACTATGGTTTTCTAGTAGCTTTTTAAAATATTTGATGAATACTTAAGGAACTATGAACATCAAACAAAACAGTAATGGAATAGAAATCACACTTCAGTCTCCCAGGGCAAAAGCCCAGGTGCACTGTCATGACTTCTCTGTTTTCCAGACCTCTGAATTTTTATTTCTGCTGAGAAAGAACCCCCTGCTTCCTGCTGCTGGGCCTTCCTCTTCGGTTAACATTGCTGGAATGATTTTCCTTGCCTGGAGCAGAAATGGGTCCCCAAAGCAAGCAGCTTTCAGGCAACATCAGCTTCCTTTCTCCCTTTCCCAGTTAATTATCCCGCTATCTCACTTTTTGCTCTCTTGGCTTGCTGGGAGATCTCCAGTTTCTGCTTCTGTCTCTTTTTGTACTTTCAATCTTTTTGACTCTCACTCTTCTGGATGCCCTTGGAAATTGGTGCTGACAGATCCTTCTTTGTTCTGCTCTTCTTATTCCATTCACTTTACTTCTTTGTCAATCTATTCTTTGTGCTCAAATATCCTTGATATTTCCTGGATCCCTACAGGGCTGGGGAATCTCCGTGCTGTGTGCATATTTCCATCCAACTATCAACACTCCTGTCTACCACCTTCCAGGCTCCTTAGTCTTATGAGTAGGGGCAAAACTGAGCTCACATTCTTGTGAAACTTTCCTTTTAGGGAACACTCCATTTTCCCCCATAAAGTAGGCTCCTACAGAGTAGTGACATTTGGGCGCCACAAATTTCCTTTGCGAGTTTGCATATGAACACTTTAGGAATCCTTTTCTGTAAAAATAGTCTTTACATAAATTATTTTCTAGAGGGAAACTAACCTGAATTAAATATGCCTGCTGGTTGCTATTTGCACTTATTTCCAAATGGATCCCACAATAAGACTACTTTTCACAAGAGGGATGTGTTGTATATAAAAGTAGTAGCTAATGCATACTTAAGGTGCTGATTAAATATCTTTTAGTTCTAAGACTGTGCCATAATCTTCCCAAATGCTACACTGAAATCTGCTTTCCTTGAAAGCTGAATATTTTAAAACTTTAAAACCAGCGTCACAACCTCATTGGAAAATGCCTCTGAATTCAGCTTTTGCCAAGAACATGTTCTTCAAACAAGATGTACTGTTCCAACCCGAAGGTTACATTTAGGACAGTATCTCACAAATGTTAATACTTTGTCAAGGCCATTGTAGAGCTCATCTCCCTAACTTTTATCTCCTCCAAGAGAGCTGGGGGAGACCTCCTGGCTTCCGGTGAGTCTGTGCTTGAGGTCAAGTGCAGAGGCAGCCCCCTGTTCCCCACTCATTTCTTTGCTGTTGCCCCTTCAGAACAAGATCATCCTGGACCCCATGACGTTCAGCGAGGCTCGGTTCCGGCCGTCGCTGGAGGAGAGGCTGGAGAGCATCATCAGCGGCGCGGCGCTCATGGCCGACTCCTCCTGCACGCGCGATGACCGGCGTGAGCGCATCGTGGCGGAGTGCAACGCAGTGCGGCAGGCGCTACAGGACCTGCTCAGCGAATACATGAATAACGTAAGTCCTGGGCTCTCGGCTCTCGGGGCTCAGTGCTTTCCCTTCCGAGTTCGAGTGGCTGTGTCGCAAGACTGCGTAACTCAAAAAGAGGATAGTCGCTCCCCCTGGAGTGGCAGGTGGAGGTCAAGGCCTGCTTGGGGACAACCTGCGTCCTGATTCCGTCCGGAAAACAAGTTTCCTATGCGCGAGATGGATGGAGAGTTTAATCTTAGGAAAACTTTCATTTTTTTTATTTATTTATTTATTTTTTTTTTACTTAAGAGATTTCTTCTGGCTTATTCTAGTGGCTGCAGTTTTAAGTAGGATTTTAAATGGTAAGGGTAACTGATTGATGGGTACAAGGGAAGATATGCCAAGTTTTCTCTCACGGGGTGCTTTCAGAGAGAATCTTCCACCCCTTTTAGAAGACACCGATAAATGTAAAAGCTTTGCAAGCATTTGCATGGTTAAGGTGAAGTTCTTTGCAGTGGAACTTGGAGGAGCTTTGTTGATTCATTATGCAAGTAGCATTGCTTATGAGAGTGAATTGGAGTTTCCAGTGAGGGTTAGTAGCACTTACTTGGGTGCTGGTACAGATAATAGACCCTTCTCCAGTGGTCAGAAAATGCAACAGTTTGGGGTATCCTTAAACTATAAGGAGATGAAGTTGTTTTACTTGCTTTGGAAGCCATTAGCTCACTGTTGCCCTGTTGTCCTGCATTTGTTTAGCTGTGTTGATTCTTAGGGCTCATAACAGCCAGTGGTTTGGAGTTTCCCCATCTCCCATCTTGGGTTTAACATCATTCATTTTGTCCTGGGAACATGGAGGTGAAGCCATTTCTGAACATCATGCTGAAGAAATGTACGATGGAGTTGTCAGGTGAGTACCGGGCACCCCGAAGGTCCACTCAAAGCTCTGGAATCCATGATCAGGGCTGTTGGAACACACTGAGCCAATGCTGAGGCCAGGCTGCTGCCCAGTGCTTCCTGGTCCCATTACTGTGTGCAGCTCTCAGGTGCTTCTTGGGTAAAAAATGGAGTGAGTGTGAGCCCGGACCACCCTTCTTCTGCCACACTTGCTACCAAAAAAACAAGCAAACAAACAAACAAAAAAAAACCACTGCAAACTAAAAAAATACAGTCTGTTTTCTTGAACCTTCAGATTCTTTGTGGAGGACTTGCTCAGTCAGTGCACAAATAAACTGTGGATGCATCCTGGGTGCCCGGCTGCTCACAAGGACTTCTGTAGGGACCCTGAGTGTCCAGCACACTCTGTGATTTGGGCTTGTGTGTGTATCCTAGGGCTTAGTGAAAAGTGTTGATCATTTGTCTCCCTATGCTGAGCAAAATCTTTGAATAGTATATTTGGTGAAAAAGAAAAAAAAATATGGAATTCTGTTTGTTGCTATTTTAACAGAACATCAAAGGGCTAGTTGCTTGTCTGTGGAATCTGGTTCTATATGAAGGTGTGCTGGTGTTTCTGTCAGAGAATTACTGCCAAGAAGAGGTGGTAACTGCAAAGCTAGCTTGGTATAAATAAATCAGAAAGAAAGTAAATTTCTGTGAATAGAAATTGCTAACTGTGATTACAGGACATGTAATTTTCAGTTTGGTGTTCCAGTTATTGTGGGAATTTTTTTTTTTCCAGTGTAAACTTGTACAAGTCAGTAGAGCTGATGGATTTTTATATTTTGTGATCTCTGGGCTTCTGTTTCTTTGTTCAGAAAGTTCTGTACTCAGAATATTTTGTACTTGTATTGAAGTCTTGCTTTATTTTGACATGGTTTAAGCAAATATGTAGAAGGATATGTTCTGTAAATTTCATAGTATATAAGTTATAGTGTGTAGATTTCAAAGTATACAAATGCTGTTCATATCAAGTGATCTAGTACAAAGTGAGACAAATTTAAATTTTATATAAATCATAGAAAATTTAGTTGAACTTCAGGTTATTTTGACAATTTCAAGGTAGAACTGGATTCTACTACACTGCCCTCCGATCCCATTCCAGGGTACTTATTTCCAACTCCAAAAATCTTTATTTGTGTTTATAGAATATATATTAAAAATAAGCTTGCACATCCATGCCTTGACTGAAAATTCTGTTATAATTAATAGGAACCAGTATATCAGTCATTTCTGTATTTTTTTTCAATTTTGGAAACTTTAGGGATAAAGACATTATGAGATTCTTACCCTGCAAGTTTCATCTTAATGTGCTAGGCCTAATAGTATTAGAAATGTCATTTAAATTTTTAAAAATGACATAATTGACATTTATGAATAAAAACAAAACTGCTTGGTTCCTGATGAATATTCAACTCATAATATTCCATTGTAGCTAAAGGTATTCTAAGTCAGGTACATGCCAAGTGATATGGGATACAGGGGGCGAAAGTTGCAGGGAACTGCCTTAGGAAAAGACAGTATTCTTAGGGCTGAGTTTTGGCCATATGGGTGGCACTGAGGGTAGGATATCAGTTGTAGGTTAGACATTGCTACTAATGTGCATGGTTTGAAAAGATGGCAAAAATTATATAGTTAAAAGAAAATGTGGTATGATTTAAAAATAACGGGTAAAAAAGATACCTGTGGTGAAAATTACAATCCCAGGGCTTGGCAGTGGTACAGAAAGTTGTTGGAATGGCTTTAGAAAAGCCTTGATTGGCCTTTACTTGTTATTCATAAGTTCCAAAGTGAAACTATTCTTCATGTAGTACCCCTTTACTATTGACTGCTATTACTGTACATACGTGGAGTCTGATAAATATAGATATATTTTTTGTATGTGTGTGGCCTGAAAATGAAAATTATGACTTTGCTGTCAGTGTAGCTGTACTTGTTGGTGTATAATAGTGAATATGGTCAACTGTTGCAAATTATAATGAACACTTAAAATTTCCTTATGAATTTATAATTTTATATGGTTTGGTTTAAGGCAGTTAACTCAAAAAAATCTTATGATATTTTGTTGATAAGACTTTTGAGATGGATTCATATTTAGAATATTTTATTCATTCATCAAGTATGGATTGTAGTGGACTTGGTTCTAGGCCTCTGGGTATAAGGAAATGAGCAAAAACATTCTCTCTATCCCTATGAATCTTATGTAGGAGACAGACAATAAATGCATAAGTGATTTCAGCAGGAGTTATTTCAATGGTGATGAATACAAATGGGAAACAGAAAATCTAGGAGAGAGGGAACATGGGAGCTCCTCTATGTAAAGATGGCCTGAGAAGATGAGAAGATGGTATTAGAGACTTTTTGGAGGGGTCTCCAAGGAGATAAGACTTGAATTGTAGGGAACTTAGAAGTACTTAAAGAAAGGGGCTTTCTATGAGCAGTTGCCAGGTACATCTGAGCATCATGAGAGGCCAGAGTGGCTGCTATTAGTAGAGAATAGTGGGAGGTAGAGTTTGCTAGATGATGGGGCATCACTTTGCTCAGAACCACATGTACCTTTATACAGACCTAACTTTTAATCTCATGCAATGGGAGTCTTCTGGAGAGTGTTGGACAGATTACTCCATAATTCAGGTGCTGAAAATGGGCAATAGAGGTCTAAGTCACAGGGAAACAAGAGGACAGTGCTTCGGGCCCCAGGACCTCATAGAATTCAGGAGACAGTAGTCTTCTTGTCAGGTGGTAGCATTAGCAGTAGAATAATTTCCAAATTCTGCTTGTAAATTTCCCTATAATGTAACCAGTGAGAAGAACGTATGTGTTTTATGAACATAAAAGGGACATTGAGCATTGTGGCAGTTGCTGGGCTATCAGCAGCTACTATCAAGATATCTTCATTTGGTTTGGGTTGCACAGAAAATCATGATTTATTCAGATAGATTAACAATTTGTAAGAAGCTCTCTTGGCCACGTCTGAAAACTCTGTGAGACAGATTGCATTTGTAAGGGTAGTTAAGGAGAAAAATTTTCTTCAATGTTGTGTCATTCAGAATGTCTAAGTATGTTTTACATTTTATAAATATAAAAAACTGGAAAATATAATACTTATTTCTAGCACTAAACTATAATGCAGAACTCTAACAAGAAAATTAGTACTTATTCTCAGTATTACATTCATAAGTGCAAAACAATAAGGAAAAATATTAAGCCATTCCTTCTTCAAGCACAATTCACTCTTAGGCCATGATGAGAGATGTGATAAGTATATGTTCCTGGACTTCAGTGTGTGTTATGGTGCTACATACAATTCATTCTAGTTTTATACATATAGACTCTGTGTAGCTCTGAAGCTTTTAAAAGGCCAGTGCAGAATTGTATTTTCTTTCAATGATTATAGTGTTAGAGTTCAGCTGTTCATACAGTGATAGCAGAGGTCCTGTTAATCTAAAGTAATGACTTGCTAGTCTTTGCTAAGTTAAAATAAAATATGTTGCCTTTTAATTATATTTTTAAAAAATAATTAAAATTATATATTTTTAACTGATGACTTGGTTGGAACTTTGCAAAATTCTAAAGTTTCTTATATGTATAGCATGAATATAATGCACTGGAAATATGCCCAGAAAAAAAACACTCTAATATGGGAAAAATATACACTTCTCACAAGTGCCTGAGACATTGCCATAGCCTTTGCTCTAAATGTGGACTTCATGTAAAGGTGGCTCCTCATGGATGAGGTCTAGACAGGTCATTCACAGCTTTCTCTGAGGCCTATACCCCAGAACACTGGACAGACTGTTTCTGCATGTTGCACACTATGTGTTGTCGGTGGCATGATGTTCACGGACACAGTGCCTCTGTAAATGTTAGCTTTTATGCTGTTTATGGTTTTTTAAATAACAAAAGGAAATGTGTGTTCATTGTAAAGGTAAATGTAAAGAAAGAATTAAAAAGTAATCTCATCCTTTATAAGCAATCAGTCTGACATTTAGTGTGTGTCTTCCCAATATGTTTAAGCTTACAAGTGTGGTCTGTTCGTATACACACACACACACACACACACACACACACACACACACGGCTTGTTTTTTTTTAAAGAACTGTGGTAAATGACATTTTATAACCTATTTACACAACATATTGTGATATTTTACTGTATCAGTACACATTCTGACCACATGTGTACTGGCTGCATAGCATTTCATTGTGTGACTACGGAATAGTTAATTTAGAAGCGATTCGTTTTTAATACAGTTTTAGAGAAGAGGCTTGAAAAGCTGAGCAGGGAAGACAGCTCATCATGGCAGAACAGAGTCCTGATTTAGACCCATAGCCTGGTGATGGGACAGATTAGGGAGAGAATGAAGGCACTGCCTCATAGGTTGTGTCATCTGAGGGATCAGTAGAAAGTTTTACTCAATCACAGTTTTGCATATAGAGATGATACAGAGGCTCTACTTAAAATTATATTACTTGATTGTTTGAGGATTTGATTTTATGTATCAATTTTATTTTTATTAATCAGAAATTCTCAAAGTTCATTGTGTATAATACTGTGAAGAGGGCTCCAACAATGAGTAAGCCGATGAGTAAGTTAAAAATTTAGGTTAGAGAGAGAGTTTCAGAGAAGTATTGAAAGCTTTGGAAAGGAACGTCATCAGACCAATTGGTTGGAGAAATTCTTACCCAACTACATTTTTCTGGGAAAGAAAGATAGTCATGAGTGTGTATATGGGGGACAGGTAATTGAATTGGTGTTACCATTTAAGAAGAAGGCTAATTGTATACAACATAAAATTTACTTTTGGTATTATCCAGGCCTTTCTTCATTCCCATTAGTACACACAGGGGAATAGAAATCACAAATGTCACTCTGACTAATCACAAGTTTTTCTATTAAAAGGCTTCCTTTAAAACAGAATTGAAAAATTGAGATTAGATCATAGTGGCAAAGGGATTAACATATGTGTCACACTAGGATTGATCCTAAAAACTGGAAGAAAAAAATAAGTATAGATAGTAGTATTTAAAGTGTTTGTGTGCTGTTGTCTGTACCCCACACGCCCTCAATTCTAATGAAAAAATTAGGTGTTGCCCTAAGGGGATGACTATCTTTCATTCAGTGTAAAGATTCCTAATATCCCAAAGCTGCCAAACTTGAGAATTTTAAGGAGAAAATTTTCCTTGCCTTTTATTTCTCTGCATCTTTTCTCTTTTTCTGTTTTTACCTTCTAATGTGACCAATGATCTTATCTGTATTAATTTTGAATTCTCAGTTCATCTGTGGATGTTCATCCTACGTAGGTAAAATGTTTGCCTCCACAAGGAGAGTATTTCATTTTTAGTTGGTATTTTTTTACTCAAACATTTATTTAAAAGTACAATTAGGTCACGAACCCTTTTCTTTGAAGATAAAATTGCTTTTTGAACCCATTCTTCCAAAGCTATGTAATTTTGATGGAAATCTGATAATGTTTTACATATCTGTTCATCCTTGAATTATAATACTTGATATTCTGTTTACCTGCATATAACTGCCAGACTTACCCTGAATCTAGAACAAGGAAACACAGTTTTTAAATGTTTTCTGGCCATCCTTCCATTACTATCTTTCCTAATGGCATTTAGCTGTTTGCTGTAATGAGACCTCGGAAAGCCACAGGGATTGTTGGTGGTGCTAGATCAGACACAAGTGGTGGGAGAATATTGACTATTTTGCAGGGCATATTCCCCAGGGAGAATAACGAGGGTGAGAGTAAAAGAGAGACTGTGGCAGGCTCAAATGTACCACACCACTCAGTGCACACAGGTTCTGAGAGGCTACAGGTGCGAAGCCAGCCCTGCACAGAGGTGATAGACACTGGGGTGAACTGGACACAGTACTCAGTTTAGCTTTGGGGCGAAAATGTAGGGACATGGGCCGGGTGTGGTGGCTTACACCTGTAATCCCAGCACTCGGGAGGCAGAGGCAGGAGGATTGCTGAGTTTGAGGCTTGCCTGGGCTACAGAGTGAGCTCAGGGCCAGCCTGAACTACAAAGCGAGACCCTGTCTCAAAAAAAAAAAAAAAATGTAGGGACATGGGACTCTCTCCTTATGACTTGAACTGTCCTAAGTGTATTCCACCTTTCCACTTTCCATAGGCCCTATGAAGATTCTGGAATGCTGTATACTTTACCATTATTGTTATCAGCTGGTGACATACAATTAGGTCACTGACAGGGTTCTAGAACAGACAGAACTCATGAGATTTATTTCATTTTAGTTGGTATTTCTTACACACTAGCTCTTTGGCAAGGACCTTTTTGTTTATGACCCTCAGCCCCGCGTTGCCTCTCCACTGCAGATAGTTGAGCAGAAGTAACAAACTGTACTTTGTGGATATCTGTACTTTTGTTCAGTACCCACTTTTAACATGTGTAAATTAGGTGATCATGAGCAAGAATGCCTTAATTTTCTCGGCTGCAAAATGGCAACAATAGGATCCTTTGTGTAGGTGTACTCGGAGGTCAGCAGAGGGCGGTGGTTAGAAAGCTCTTTGTGAAAGGAAACTCATGTTTTTTGTTCTTCCTGATACCCATATCTCCCTCTCATGTTTGCTTCACCTCAAAATAAAAACTGTCTGTACAAGTCACAGAGGTCTTTTGGAAGTAAGACCTAGGTAGGAAAAGGGAAGAGTCCTTATCTGTGTCTGAAGCAGCTCTCATAGCCCTGTGCTGGCCCTTGAGTGACTAGAGATTATTTAAGTATCTGTCTGTGATGCTCTACCTCAAGGAACCCTGCAGGGGGTACTGCTTATTATAATTAATTATTAATATGATTATTAATTTTCAAGCCCAGGAAAGTGTGTAATGAATATTCTTAAAACACTTTTAGACAGCTTGGGAGAAGTTGACAAAGACTAGTAAGTCTGGAAAACTGGGTGGTAAACAAAAGAATAACCAGATCTTTTTTGTTCTTCATTCAGATGCAGATGTTGGATTCAGGACCTCTGATAAGCTTGTCTGAGATAGTACATGAGCTGTATTTGTTTCATTTTCCCCTGATGCTTCTGTTGGGGGTCAGTTGATGGAAGTATCCCCAGAAAAAAGAGACAGACTGAAATTTCTTGTCAGTGTGGAGAAATTCTTAATACAGCATATTAATAAAATCCTCTCCTGTAACTCTAAAATGGAATTCCATAGATGTTGGGTCTTTTGGTTAGAATTGGGGATGATGAGCAAAGGTTAGAAACTGTATTTATTCTGGAGCTAAATTTCCATTGAATGGTTCAGTGGTCAATCAGTGTCCACTTTAGAAACTTAGAACTCTATGGTAGTTTGAAAGATCAGCTATGAGGCATCTCTTTTTATTTTTCTTTATTTTTATTTTTAATTTTTTGTTGGTATCAGGAATCAGACTTGGGCTCTTGTGTTTCCAAGGTAGGTGCAGTACCACTTGAGCTAGATCCCTAGCCCTCTTTTATTGATATCAACTACAAATTAACAGCATAAACTTATGACATTGTGTTGACATGGAAACAGTTAGCAAAGGTGAAGTTTACTGGCCAAAGATCACTTGAGCAAGATTTTGGGAACATGGTATTGTCTTCAAAAGGAGGTTCTCTCTCTTAGTTATATAGTGAATTTAGCCCAAGATGCAAGTCAGAACTGAGCAATTCATCAGTGACCCCTTCATAGTGGCAAAACAGTATTGAGCCAGCAATATTTCTAAATTTTTCTCTCTCTCCTTCCCTCCCTTCTTTCTACCCACTGCATATGAGGTAAAATCCTTAAGCATTCTTTTGAATACATGAATCAGCTCACAGAAATGTAAAGGAATAGCTAAAGTACAAGAAATGACAAGAGTCTAGAAAACAAGAAACAGGCCTGTGGATTTCTCACAGTCTAAATGTACATTTCAAATGGGGCATGTAAGACACAAAGGCTGGAGCCCAAGATGCAGAGTCAGTTAGATCTGAGACTTCAGTATTTCCACTGACTCTCAGATAATCATAGCATTAAAGCATAAAATAAGAAAATAAAACTTCTCTGAAGTGAATAAGAATTAAACTATTTGATTTTCAGTCCTGTATTGAGTAGCAAAGAATGCATCCCCTTTCTCCAGGCCTTTCTGACCACAAGCTGACCACCATTTGGTATCACAAACAGAAAATGCCTTAACACACAAATGCAGTTGACTCAGAATGTATTCTGAAGACTGTCTGGTGAGGGGGTTGTCAGGTACTTGGTACAAGCAAATATCCATTCCCTCCAGATGTATGTACTGAAAATCCAAATCTCAAAGAATTTCCAAAATGAAGTTACAGAGAACAGAAGTTGACATTACAGAATCACTAAAAGCAAAATCAAGCAAGCCATCACAAATGAGAGTTAGCAAGAATATACAAATACATCTTAGACCAGCAAGCCCTGAAGGTCTGTAATTATTAGATACAGATTGTGAAATGTTTTGAAGAAATTGAAAAGAGCGTTGGAAATGTGGTACAAGAGACTATGGACCTGACTATGCAGACTTAGGTCTGTGATGGGCTGTGACAGACTTACCTGTGGGAGGGATGAGCAGAAACTTCATGTTTGCCTTAAGCCTGGATTCAAAAAGAAGGAAGAATCATGATCCAGCCCTCTCTTTTCAGAATGATTCTATACTTTTGCTTAGGAGGTAAGTATCTCTTAGCAACCCCATGGTTGAGTATCAATCTGCTTCTCCATGTTGACTTCCATAAGAAATTCTTCGTTCTTACAAAAGTGGAAAATAGTAATCAAATGAAACAGAAGATGGAATAAGAAATCTGTCCCAATGAAAAAATAAATCCTATACTTAGAATTCTAGCTAGTTTCTTTCCTCATGAGACAACCTTCTCCCCACATCCTTGGGAGTTGATTATGAATTACACAAGAATGATCAATATGATGAGGAAGAACATGTGGCATCATGTGGTAGTAGTAGGAGGTTGTCTTTAACTTAGTCACTGAACAGGAATTGTTGACAGCAGTAGCTGCCAAGCCATCAGATTTGGCCATGTTAATTAAGCAGCCTGGACAGCAAAATCCATCAAGTGATCCTCTCACAGGAATCTTGATGGTATTTCAAGGAATATCCCACAGAGTCCTTCAGGGAGATCAGTGTGCTCTCCTCTTCGGTGACACTTGCAAGCTGAGATGAACCTTTTCTTTGAGTTTCCAAACTACATAGAACTCTGGACTTTTCATTTCTGAATGGGTTATTCCAAAGATAAGATTCCAAAGCCCTCCTTCTTAGGCCTGATGCTGCCTGGAACCCATCCTGACAAATATTCTTCTTGACTCATTTGGGAAATTTTTAAAATTGAATGTTTCATTGGCAGTGATGACTCTGTGCTAAAGGTGTGCTGCCTCAGAGATTTTGTACTTGTGACACCTCTGATTACAGTATTCTTTGTAAAACTTTGGGGAGAGAGCTTTTTTTCTTCTAAGTTTCAGGTCAAATGTATCCGCTTTATTATATAAATCTGCAGCTTTACCTGATGCATTCCAAAATTACATCTCTATTTTGAGTAGTTATTACTCGTTCCTGTATAGGAATTTAATCCCATAGTACCATATATTGTTGAAAATACCCATTGCATAGTAGTTTAGCATGGTCCATTGAAGGCTGCAAATAAGTGTTTTTAGAAAATTTCCCTCTCTCATTTTTCTCTTAACAGTGATGATGATGATGATGATGATGATGATGATGATGATGATGATGATGATGATGATGATGATTATGTTGATAAGAACAAGAGCAGGGGGAGGAAGGAAAATAAGCAATGAGAGGAAGAATGAGGAGGGAGAAAGGGGAATAAGGAAAAGAAGAACCACCATAATCCATGCTTTGAGCCCAATGTGTCCTGGAACAAAATGATTCCCCCTCTATTCCCTGATAAAACAAAATAATCTGAGATTGACTATGCTTGGCCTCCGTAGTTCTATCTGCTGGCCCTCAGACCTTTCTCCATCATTAAAGCTTTTCTTAAGGCCATAGCTTGAGCGCATGTCTACTCTTTCTAAAAAGGCCTGCAATGAATCCAGTATTTATCACTATACACAAAATTGATTTTTGAAAAAAAAAAAGTGGTATGTGATTATTTGTCAGCTGAGCAAGCTCCACCAAGCAGCTCACTCTCATTTCTGCTGCTACCTGGACACTGTTTGGTAGTCCCTAGGTATGTGTCTGAGGACTGGACCATTTTGAAACCCTGTAACATTTAATAGATTATTTTGGAAACTATTGGTTATTTTGGAAACTATTTAACTCATCATCACTTCCTAAAACAGACAAAGCAGTACTAAACAAAGAGATCAACACAAGATACAATTCAGCATTTGAAAATTAGGCACTGTGTCCCCAGAGACTCATCTCTCAGTCTGCAGAATCACAGTTTCCTACAGAGGAGTTTTTAGTCTCTAACTTTAGCAAGTAGCCTGATGGTTTCTATCAGCAGACAAGTCAGGGAACCTTTGATGTAATAGGTCAGTGGATCAAATCACGGGTTGATTTATTACAGTGTGGGCTTAGAAGAGGTTTTCTTCTTCTGAGTGGGAATAAATAATGTTGTAAGAAACCATTAAGTAAAATGTCTCTTGGAAACTCTTTTTGAACTATATATGTCTCAGCTTGGGTGTACAAGGTACCATAGGACAATTTTGAGCTAGATGGCTAAACTCTTCTTTGAATTATTTGAGGTAAATTTTAGATCTAAACTAGCATCTCACCCTGAGAGCTCCTTATTAAGGGGTAGCTGTTCTATCAAAGTTTTAGCTGTCTGTTCTCCTTAACCTCAAAGACTCCTCTTTCCACACACCTGCTTCTTCATTTTTAAGAAAATAATTTATCATCTTTGGAATTATAGTACTTGCTCTCAATAAGTGATGGAACTAGCATATTTTCTCTCATAGGGTCTAAAATTCCTCATTCTTAACCTTTTAATTGATGACCTTAGGGTTTCTCTCATTGAGATGGACTTTTGTTCTAGGTTCTTTTCATGCCTATTATAGGTCATAGGTTCTAAGAGGAAGAACAATTTTGTCTGAGAACTCCAGGAATTCTTAAATCTTGGTTCTAGAACCACATAAGATCTTTAAAAAGTATTTATTGCAAGGTCCAATCCATTTTAAAACAAGAAAATTGCAAGGATAGAACCTGTCAAGCTGCATTTTTTTTTTCAAATTTCTTACAAGATTCTCCAGCCTTTGGGAGCACACCTACCTTGAATTAGACAAGTATTAAGAAATAACTGGATTGACCATTGTTGGATGCAGAGATGGGTATGATAATTTCATTTTCCTGTTCCTTTTAAATTATCTTTTTCCACCCCCTGCTGAGGAGACCTTTGAAGGCAAACATTTCCTTCCCTCTAAAGTGATTCAAGAAGACAACATTACCAGCAATCTGTACCACATACCACAACACCTGGCATGGTGCCTCACACCTGTAATCCCAGCACTTGGGAGGCAGAGGCAGGAGGATTTGTGAGTTCAGGACTTACCTGGGCTACATAGTGATTTCAGGGCCAGCCTGAACTACAAAGCAAGACCCCGTCTCAAAAAAAAAAAAAAAAAAAAAAGACACTGTTAGTATTTTCTGGGAATTTCTGAGCATTTTTTGCAAGACGATAACACCAGCCTTTTTAATATTTGGTCTGGACACTTGGGTATTGAGAAAGATCAGCTAAGTGGCCTTTGGTCTTGTGACTAATTTTACATTTTTGATCTTTGCAATATAGAGACAAAAAATGTATATGATTTTCACTATATACATGAAATTGAAAAAGATTCCTTGAAATTCATCTTATCAAAGACTTCTCTGAATTTTATGTGTTTCTTTTGTTTGCTCCCTTTCCGTCTTGTAAGTTTACCTTCCAAAATGTATAATACTTACAAAACTAGGGCCAGAGATTTGGCTCAGTGGTTCCAGCACCTGCCTTGCAAGCACAAGGCCCTGAGTTTGATCCCAGTAACCACATACAGTGCTGGGCATGGTGACTCACGCCCACCAGCCATCAATACCACATACCACAGTGCTGGGCGTGGTGGCTCAAGCCTGTAATCCCAGCACTTGGATGACAGAGGCAGGAGGATTGCTGAGTTCCAGGTTTGCCTGGACTACATAGTGAGCTGAGAGCCAGCCTGAACTACAAAGCGAGACCCTGTCTCAAAACAAACAAACAAACAAACAAAAACCTTACAAACCTATGTCTGTTATTTACTTTTATTTATCTATTAATTCATTTTGAAGAATTTTAAAATATCACCACATATTTACCTAAAATTCCTTTTTTCTGACTTCACATCATTTTATATGAACATGAGTAAGACAACATCTGTGAAAAAAAAAAGTGATAAAGAACCTGCCCAAGGTCACATTGTTGGACAGAAGCAAAACTGGTTCAGTCTTCTTCTGGCCCTTTTATTCCCACTCTCACTCTTTCTAGACCATCCTGCTTCACATATGAATGGTTATAGGCATTACTGTGTTTTTCATATTCTCTTCTCCACCTAAAACCTTGTATTTTGAATTGCCTATCTTTTCTGTAACAATTTCTTTTGTTCTCTTAGAGGTAGAATGCAGATGGATCTTTCTGCAATTACCTATAGATCCTGGCAGAACCATGTCACAACTGCATACAGAAGGCAGACAGCAGTCTTGTAGAACAGTCATCAGAATTCCTCAGAGTGACAAAAAGGAGGCTCTCTTGGGAGGGGTAAGGAATATGTGGAGGCAGGTAATTGAATCTAGTTTTTGTTTTTTTTTTCTCTGAATGGGATTCTCACAACTAAGGTCTAGGTGAAGTTTGTGGACTTTGCAGGAGAAAGCTAGAGACAGCCAACATTATTATGTCAACTTTCCCAAGTTATTCAGTGCAATGATCTTGTGTTTCCCTAGTAGTGCCTCTCTAGAGACCTTTTATCCTCTTCTGAGATACAAACTTCCAGTTGCTTACAGCTTGAAATAAAGATCTGCTGATGTAATTTAAGATAAGACTTAAACTGGGGCCAGAGATTTAGCTCAATGGTTCTGGCACCTGCCTCCACAAGGTCCTGAGTTCAGTAACCACATACATTGCTGGGCGTGGTGGCTCACCCCTGTAATCCCAGAAATCAGCACCACACACCACAGTGCTGGAAGTGATGGGTCGTGCCTGTAATCCCAGCACTTGGGAGGCAGAGGCAGGAGGATTGCTGAGTTTACAGCTTGGCTGGCTACATAGTGAGCTCAGGGCCAGCCTGAACTACAAAGTGAGACCCTGTCTCAAAAAAAAAAAAAAAAAAAAAGAAAGAAAGAAAAAAAAGATAAAACTTAAGCTATTAATTGCTTATTCCACTGACAGATAGTTGTAAATATTATGGAGTACAATATGGTGAAATACACATTGTGTTAACTGTTTATCATATTATGAAAAGATTTTTAAAACTAATTTCTCCAGTCTAATTGAAATTCAGTGCCTTTTTCCCATCTCTCTTAGTCTCTGATAAAATTTTCTATTTCTGTGAGATCAACATTTTCAGATTCTACATGTGACAGATCATAGAGTACTTCTGTATTTCTATAATGGTGGGGAGATAACATGACCATTTTGGAAAACGGCATGGAGGTTCCTCAACAAACTAAATGTGTAACTACCTGTCACACAATGCTGAAGACATACTTGTGGATGTATATCCATAGAAATTGGAATAAGTACGTTGAAGGGATGTCTGCATCCTCATTTGTATTGGAACATCCTTCACAATAACCAAGAGATTGGGGTCAATAAGTGCACACAGACACAGTGTTGTATGCATATGCAATGAAATTGTATTCAGCTATCAAAGAAAGAAAACAAGATGGATGAACTTAGATTTCTATCTACTTTTTAAGTGGAGTTTCAAGAAATCATCTTTTAAAATATCACACCTTGGGGCCGGAGGGTTAGCTCAGTGGTTCCGGCGCCTGCCTTGCAAGCGTAAGGACCTGAGTTCGATCCCCGGTTACCACATATAATGCTGGGCATGGTGGCTCACGCCTGTAATCCCAGCACTCAGGAGGCAGAGACGGGAGGATTGCTGAGTTCGCGGCGGCTTGCCTGGGCACCATAGTGAGCTCAGGGCCAGCCTGAACTACAAAGCGAGACCCTGTCTCCAAAAAGCAAAAAAAAAAAAAAAAAAAATCGCACCTTTCTCCTGTCTTTCCTGTGAAAGAAGCTGGCCTGTTGAATTCCTCCATCACTGATGGTTTTGAAGTATGCATAGGATTGTCCTGCTTCCCAGTTTCTAGCTGAGGACTCACCTTTCTTAGTCCTGTTAAATGACTTACCACCTCTCACTACCTTATCTGGCTCTCAAAGTAAGACTGCTGTTTTTTCCTGCTGTCTTTGTCCTTAAGAATTGATGTCTTTAAAAGAAAATTGCTTTATGGTCTTTTTAATGGGGTTTCAGAAAATAGCCATGATAAATGTGTTGAATCTGCCATTTCAGCCATATTCTACTTCTTTATGGAGCAAAATTACAGGTTCCAACCATTCATGTGTCGAGGGGACAGGTTTTCACCTTTACTTGGCCAAGGAGATGAATCAAGACAAGATGATTAAAGTTCATTTTTAGTGAGTTGAGAGTTTCAGGTGAAAGTGGAAGTAAGAAATATTATATTGGAGTAAAGCTTAGGTGGAGGAATCTCCTTGACCTTGATGGTAAATACTGCATTGTATTTAGTTCACACCTTTCTTAATGATAGGAGCATAGATGTTGGTTGCAGTTTAGACCTTAAAGGAAGTGAGGTTGTGAATTCCTTGTCTCTATATCCTTACAATTTCAGGCATATGGCACCTAATATATTTGGATACACTGATATTACTAATTTATATTATTATATGAAATCTTTCTGCAACCCCCTCAAAAAAAGTGATTAAAAATGATACAGAATACTCAACATTCAAGAGAGTCATTGTGGAAGTTCTATAATATATTCCAAATATATTGTGTCTATTAGAATTATACCTCATTGGGCCAGAGTGTTAGCTCAGTGGTTCTGGCGCCTGCCTCCCAAACGCAAGGTCCTGGATTCGATCCCCAGTAACCACATACAATGCTGGGCGTGGAGACTCACGCCCACCAGCAATCAGTGCCACATACCACAGTGCTGGGTGTGGAGGCTCACGCCTGTCATCCCAGCACTTGGGAGGCAGAGGCAGGAAGATTGCTGAGTTTGAGGTTTGCCTGGGCTACATAGTGAGCTCAGAGCCAGCCTGAACTACAAAGCGAGACCCTGTCTCAAAAAAAAAAAAATATATATATATATATATATACATATATATATATATATATATATCATTAAGTTTTTCCTACAAAAGGAATATAATCATCAAATAGTCCTCCCTCAATGAAAGATTATATACTAGCAAGTTACATGTAGTTAGATACATTTCTATTTGTATAAAGGTGGTAATAACTTCAAATCTTTGTAGATGATTTATTAGCCTAGACACTGCATTTCCTGGGGCTCCAGATGACTCGGGGTTCCCAGGAGTCAGTAAGCAGACAGAGATGAGAGTGATTTTTGGTTCCCACTTCCTCACTCTCATTCTTTCTGAGCAGCCCTGGTACTAATTTAATTAAACATTCAGTTTTCATGTAAATATTTATTTAACAAAAACGTTTTTTTTTTATAAGGCACATGCTGACAATGCCAATAATATCCAGTTTTAAAGTGGGGCCAAAGACCCGAATAGACAGTTCTTCTTTTCAAAAGAAGGTGTATAAATGGCCCGTAGATATATGAAATAGATGCTCGACATCACCAGCCATCAACAAATGCAAATCAGAACCACAGTGCTTGAAGAGATGATGTGTTTAGACAGATTTAAACATTCTGCAATGCAATGAACTACAGCATTTCAAAATGCCCCATTAACATATATGTTATTATATTTTGTACATCATTTCAAATACAGTAAATAAACCACAATGAGATATCAGTCCACCCCATTTAGACTTTTCAAGAAGACAAAAATTAACATGTGCAGGCAAGGATTTGGAAAAAGAGGTGCTCTTAACCACTACTGATAGAAATGTAAATTAGTATACCCATTAGTATAAAATTTTCTTACATGCTATAAACAGAATTAACTAGGGATTCATCTATTCCATTACTGGGTACATATCTAAAGGAAATGAAATCTCCATGTATATGCAGCATATTCATATAGCTAGAATATGAAATCAACTTAATAATGAATGAGTGGATCAAGAAAATCTGTTGTGTATACACATGGAGCACTCTTTAGCTTTAAAAATTCTATTATTTTCAACAAATTGGATGGATCTGTAAGAGATTATGTTAAGTGAAATAAAACCAGCACAGAGAAGCAGAGACTAAAGACAGCATCATGTTGACTCTTTGTGAAACCTACAAAGGTTGTTCTCCAAGCTGTTGAGAGTGGAATAGTACCGGGCAGTCAGAGTGGAGAGAAGTTGATCACTGGGTATAGTGTTGCAGCCAGGAGGGGGAAGTTCTGTTCCAAAGCATGGCAGGGTGAATATAACTAATTGTGATGGATGCTGCATCTCAGAACATGAGGTGATGAGCACACTAATGATAAAGAAACGAGAACAGTTGAAATGCAGGTTGGGCAAATCCTTCTGCGTTAGTCATTACTGGATGATGTTTAAACTACAAAATGCAGTGCTTACTTAGCATCTATACACTGGAGCTCCACAGAGTGTACAGTGTACAGATTCCCTAGTAAATTTTAGGTTTGTATCTTACTGACTTTCCACAAGCTTGTGTTTTTTTTTCCTATCGTTCACATTTTTTCCTTTTTTATTAACTATGTTTATTTTCCTTGAATATGGAGTACCTTTTAAAACATAAAAATTAAATAAGATGATTTTCTTATTTTCTTCCATTATCTAATTTTCCACTCCCAACCTCAGACCCTAATAACCCCTTTTACTCTTTTTTCTTTTTGACTTTTTTAGATTCTTTCACTAAGGGAGGTCATATAGAAGAATGCATTTCTTTGGTGATTTTTACAAGTTACCTGCTAAGTGCTATCCAAGGACAAGTGGTAGTGTACAAAATGCTTAATATTTCACAAGATAAATATAATAAATGTTTAGCATTTAGACATTTTGTAGTGGTTTCTTATTGTTACAGTAGTTTCATGGATTTATATAAAAGTTACTCCATAATTATTAAGAAGTTGATGCTTAAAGTAACTTTTCATCTTATATAGTTTGAAAGGTACTGTTTAAACCTTTTATGGGTTAATAACCCAGTAGCATAGAGGGTTAGACAATCTAAAAAGGTGTAGAGTTCAGCAAGTGCACCCTAATGTTTTACACAATTCCTAATCCAAATATGAGGAAATAAAGATGTCACTCTTAGATAGGTCACTGCTCTCAGATTCCCTGCTACGCTAGCTCCCATGTCCTGCCACTAAAATCATCAGTGCCAGTTTTAGATCAGGACAGATAAGAGAACTACATGCTGCATGGATCTGCCTTTCCCATCTCCACCACACGTCCTGATGATCTGAGGAGGCCGTTCACAGAGCTGAGAGCCTCAGGGCTCTTTGGACACAGGAGATCTCCATAGGAACAGTCATCCAGTGAGGGTCCAGGAGGAGAGGGACTCCTCCTGCTGGCCTGGACAGCACAGCCCCAGCAGAGAAGGCCCTCTGGAATGCCTTTCTCTCAGCGCTCTGCCTGCAGCTCTGAAAAGACACTGCTTGTCTTGTGCTGTGATAGTTTTACTTTCCGGAGAAGGAAAATGATGGAAGGAAGAGAACAGAGAGTTGAAGGAGCCCCCAGTATGTGCCATGGAACAGTGAAAGAGTACACTCAGTGTTGGAAGATTTGTGGAACTACAGTTTTAGCCCTTTTTTTAATCTTTAACCTTAGCCACCTATCAGTTGCTGATGCTGAAGTATTTGTATGTGGTATTCTCTTCTTTCCTTCTTCATGTTTTGTTTCCAGACCAATTATATCCAGCCGTTGATTTTGTCTTTAAAATATCCCTCCAGTTTGGATTGCTGGCATAAACCAGCCACTGAAAGGTCTGTGTTCCATCCCTGAGTGCTCTGGATAACCAGTTTAAAGCATTATGATTATCCCTAGCATTAAGTGTAAACAAATTGTTATTTACATTTCCTGTAATTACTGGTTTAAGAGCACAGGAGTCTTTGTACATTAAACTGCACTATCTTTAATAAAGAAGTTGAAAACTAGATCCCCAAACTTTTCATTAGGAAGTCATTAGTCCCCTCGCCTTTGTTCTGTCGTTTTTACAGTCTCACATCATGTGTCGTGCTGTGGGCATGAGAGGTTCTCCTGCAGCCCTGACAAAGGATCCCTGATTGTGTCCACTAGAACAGAGTGCACTGATCCTCCATGGTGCAGGGTGTGTTTCAAGGGTCATTAACTTGTTATTTTTATGTACTTGTCATTTCAGGTTAGTCCTCGGCTATCAGAGAAGATATCATACATATATGTTTGATCAGCTCTAATAGGAGTTTTTGCTTATGGATATCTTGGATAATTATAGCTATCTGTTTGTGCTTTACAGGGCTTTTGGTTTCTATGTTGGGATCATTGCCACTGTGGCATTAGCATTTCCTGAAAGACCTCTGTGAACGGGGTAGACACTGGCCTGTGCAGCAAGATTTATGCATTGGATCTAAAAGGGGCAGGAGGAGGGAACTAACAATCATCAGATATTTATAATATCCTAAGAATGCTGTGTGCTATTGTGATCAACCTTCCTACCAGCAGTAGTAGGTCAGGATTTTTTTTTTTTTTGAGACAGGGTCCTGTTTTGTAGTTCAGGCTGGCCCTGAGCTCACTATGTAGCCCAGGCAAGCCTTGAACTCAGCAGTCCTTCTGTCTCTGCCTCCCAAGTGCTGGGATTACAGGCGTGAGCCTCCACCTCCAGCATTGAGGTTATGTTGTATTGATGGCTGGTGGGCGTGAGTCACCATGCCCAGCATTGTATGTGGTTACCGGTGATCGAACTCAGGACCTTGTGCTTGTGAAGCAGGCACCAGAACCACTGAGCTAAATCTCCAGCCCTAGGTCAGGATTTTAATGCATTTTTAAAAATAATAAAAATAAATCTCAAAGAGTTTAAGCAACTAACCCAGTGTAAATCAATGTAGCTGAAATTCAAATCCTGGTTTGCAGATTTTCATACCCCTAATGTTTAGATGACTCCACTATCTTTATAGATTTATACATGCTTAAATATTATTTTTATAGGTCTTAATGTTTTATGTGATTTTAGTTTCTTAGTGTTTTCTGATTATAATAGTTGATGCCATCTGTAGATAACAGTGCAAATGACACATTTAGAGATCAATAATGAATATAAAACTTAAAGAAGGTATGTGACATAGAAACTACATCATAGGAACAAAAGGAAATGTCTTGAGTTTTAGGTTCAGGTCTGCAATAAGCTGTGACTCTAGGTTTAGACAGGTATTATATTTATTTAATCTATACTATGAGAAAGGCGACTTACATTGTTTCTAAGGTTGAGCTTTAAGAATAGAGGCTCACAGCTGAAAACCTTGAAAACATTTTCTGAACTGTTTTACATGTAATTACCCTAAAAACCAATATTTTTCAGTACTAGCGATTGAACTCAGGACCTTGCACTTGCAAAAATAACTTTAAAAACAAATTCCACTTTCTCTAACTTTGAGTGGGTTTCAGTTAGATAGAAATAAACAGCTGGATTGCTAAGTTTATAAGGATATAAGTTTATAAGACTTTATAAGGATATCAGTGACAGTGAAACACTAACAACAATATAAGGGCGTTTTTGTCTTTTTCTCCTTCACTTTTGTTTTCCAGGAGTGGAATCCAGGGCCTCCAGCCTTGAGCTGAGCTATACCCCCCAGACGTCTATTTTAAAAATTGCATTGTATTTTAACCCTAAAATAAAAAAAAAAGTTTATCTTCTCTTTATCTGTGAGGAAATTGAGTTCAAATGAATTAATTTGGAGTTATAAGAGGCAATATTATATTACATGGATTCCTTTGGTATGTGACATGGACTTGAACTCATGTTTCCTCCTGTTGTTCCAAAGTGAAGCTTGACCTCAGTAGTCTCCAAGCATCCAACCTGACTAAAATCAGAACAGAGACAATCAACTTCTGCATAGAAAGAAGTGTAGAAGATGTGCATTTCTGAAGAGTACTTTAGGATGGATGCATTAATAAGCCTCGTCGTTTGCAGGAGATTATGGGTCACATAGATCTTTAACAAGTTATAAATTGATACTGGAAATATTTGTTGTGTGCCAGACCCAGGGTTGCCACAATGGCACATCTCCTTGATGGAACCTGTCTTCTCTCCCACTAAAGACAGTAATGAGAAAAACAATGACATTGTCAACTGCAGTGTATATTCTCCTGACAACCATCGTGACAAGCCTTTATCATCTTTTTACAGATGAGAAAATGGAAGTCTGGAAAACTTAAATATTTTGGCCAAACTGGCAAGAGGGCAGAACCAGTTTAACCCTGGTTATCACTCTATCGCTATCTACACATCTATCTGTCTGTCTGTCTATCTATCTATCTATCTATCTATCTATCTATCTATCTATCTATCTAATCTAAAATCTTTGCAATACCGGGGATTGAACTCAGGCCCTTCTGCATCCAAGGTTAGCACAGCACCAACAGCTTGTATCACTTTATTTTTAAACTTTGTACTTGGAAAAAATTTCGAATTTGCTGAGAACCAAATATATATGTATGTATGTGTTTATGTATGTGTGTATGTATGTATGTATGTATGTATGTATGTATGCATGCATTTAAACTGGATTTGCCTGTTAATGTTCTAGCCAATCACATTCGACACACTCCGGTAACATGCTTCCTCACCGAGCCCGACATTTATTTTCAGAGTCCTACATTCGTTTATCTCATAACCAGTCAGCCGAGTGTGAACCACCCTGTTCAATGTCCTGGTGAAATTCTGAACTTAAATATCCTGGCAATAGAAGGCTCTGTGTCACGTTGCCCTGTGTAAAGAGTGTGAGACAAATGCAGAAATCAGGTGTGGGGGACACCTACTTTTCCGGATTATTTTCCAAAGGGTATTGACAGAAATCTGGCATTAGTAAATAATAGAATCCTCTGTTCTTTTGCGTTATAGAGATTTCTCAATGGTATTCTTTTCCTTTTTAATCTTGTTTAAGAAATCATTGAGATTGAAATTAAATGCTCGCGCGGTCCGCTTCAAGGGACATTTAGGCGATGTGTCCAGCAGGGGGCGAACTTGCCCGCTCTACGATTCCTCGGTCAATAGGGAATGGACTGATGATGCTGTCAGGCGGCGATGCAGAGGGACTTGATACAAATAAAATGCACGTCTTATTTTTGTTTGGTACAAGATTTAAGGAAAGACAACAGGCCTCAAAAGTTTACAAAAAGAATATACTCACTCATTGTGGTCTAAATGTTATAGAAAAGAAAATTCTTTCTTCTTTCAGAGGCAGCACTGACCTTCTCTGTAGTCTGAGGGTCTTTCCCGAGTTGGACGCTCTCCGGATTTGTCAGGAGTGCTTCCGAAGGCGGGAACCCTACAATGGGAACGGGTTTTCCCTACAGTTGCTAGTAGAATTTACTTTGCTCAACTGCAGAAAAGAAGAATTCTGCAAGTCAGCTAGCTATTACGTAACTTCTTGAATGTCAGCATAGAGTTTTATGCAGCCGGCCTCCTTTTCCCCACCTTCTGCATTTCCAGACAGTACCTTCCTCATCCTTCCGCACAGCTGACAACGACGCTGACCCTTGGAACGTCGCCACCTAGTGGCTTCCTCCGGGAACTCCAAGAGTCTATTTCTCCCTATCTTTCCACACTACGTGATTTGGCATGGAGCACAATTTAAATTGTCTAGAGAGATGTTTTCCTTTTTGATAGTGGCAGAGCTATTTTCTTATCTTCATAGTCTTTCTGTTTCTGAGTTGTCTCAGATTAGAACCATCAGCCTTTCTGGGAGTGGGGTTCTAAAATTTATACAATTTGGGGACCTTGGGAAAAACAGCAAAATAATTTATAAGCCTACTCTGGGACTGGAGGTGGCCATGCTGGGCATGAAACCAGAACCTTCAACTGTGTTAGCTTTTATTTTTCCCCTGCCTGCTAAATGCACCTGCCTTCTTTCCTTTTTTGTTATGTTTTGCACATCGTTGTTTTATGTGAGTGTAGAGAAGTTAAAGGAAGGAAAAAGCCAGTCTGATGGTCCTCTCTGGTGTCTCCTTGACTCCGAAGGGCTCCCTGCAGCTCTGAGGTGAAACCAGATATAGAAGCAAATGCCCCTGATCCGCCTCTCCTCCTCCTCTTGGCCTTTTGTCCAGTCAGGTTCCTACTCAAAAACCAAAGCTCCAAATTTGTGTACAGGAAGGCACTTTATTCTGCTTGTGGTTTGTTCTGCTTAATTATAAACATTCTAATGTACTATCTAACAAATAATTTTGATAATCAATTTATATTTAAGACATCAGTCATTTATGCTAATTATATTGTATTCTAAGTTAGGACCTTCTGGCCTGTGTAGAAAGTTTGATAGCCCTTTTCTAAAGGAAACTGCTATCAGTGTTCCAAATGACAAGCCCAAAAATGAAGCTTGAGCTTGTAAGATGGACCCAGCAATATGGCCAGGAAGGTAATCTGACATTTCATCTGGTATTCTGTGTGTAATATTGCAATCCCCAGGCATTGTCTCCACTGTTACGATTTCCTGTCATGTCTGCACCCAGCCACGGTGACTTAATATTTCCCTAAATATCTTCATTTTAAAAATTATATGTATTTGCAAGGTTAACGGTATATCAGCATGCCTTCAAAGGGACATCAGAATCATTTGTCATTAAGTAGAAAATAGCCACAAGAATAAATGCAGTGACATGAAAATGAAATTAAATATGAAGCGATTATGGAAGGCTGCCTGAGGCTTGCTCCTTCTCTTCAGAAGATTAGAAGATGCTGGAGAGGATTGAAGTAGAAGTAGAAGCAAAAACTTTATTCTGGGCTTAATCAGGAAGCTTGAAAGACAGTTAAAGGAGGACTGCTTTTCTCTCCAAGCAAATGCATGGTCCTTAATATTGTATTCAGGTTCTATATAAGGTTGGCTCCTAGAAATACAGGTGGAAAATGTCATTGCCTTTCATTTGCAGTCATTTCCTACCCTGTTATTCTTCCCATTAAACTACTATGGAGGAATTATAAGTTATGACACAGTATGGAATAAATTATTTTTTACTCTGCATTATTTATATTTTTTTGGATTATTTAGATGTTATTGGTCTGACCCTGACTTATCATGGCTGTCATGAGGGTCACTCAAGAACAAGGTATGGGGGAATGCCTGCAACAGTGGCTGGGCCACGAGGATGTCAGTGCCCTCAATTCTGCCTCCTTCCAGCCAATAAGAAGCAGAAGAAGTAAGCAGGGGAAGGGGGTGAACACACCACCATCTACTGCAATGGGTGAAGGCAAACGAGTTTTGTGATTGTATGGAGAGGCAATGATCCAAGAAAAATGTATATTTCAGAACTTGGTTTATGGAGCCGATTAGTTACAGATTTTTGTTATAGTTTCATAAAATAAAATATCAGAGACATAGTAGTGAGGAATTATTTGGACCAATATTCTAAATTTGGATAGTTCTTACATATTAAATGTATGCACGGTTTGGAAAATTTGAAACACTGTGCATGTTAAAGAGATTTATAGCTGTCAGAAAATTTTATTATATGTCATTTCTCAAAAATGAGGCAAAATGTAAGAGATTGTGATCTGTTCACATTTATGCACATAAATTGTGCCTAAAAAAGCACAGGTATAAAAATCATAGTGTGAACTTTTTGGTTAAGGACAAAGCATTTATTCTTCAAAGGAGATAGGAGCAGCACTAGAGAGGATGCTATAGCTTTGAATAATGCTTGTCCACTTTTTTTAAAAAAATGTTGTCTACAGCAGCTTAAGATATAATGAGTAGTAACACAGTTACTACAAGGCTGTTAGACTCATTACCAGGTAGTATTCTGAATCAAGAGATCAGATAAATGATGTTTTAATTGCATTTCAAAGCTGAACTGAGCTAGGGTAGAATTGGTCAGACTTGTGTTAATGATAACTTCTTATAAATGCATATAAGGTACTGATTTTGATTTGTTTAATATATTTTTACAAAGATTAGCATTATGATTTTATATATTAGAAATTACATTATATTTTAGTAATTAGGAGCATGAATTTGTAAAGTCTAAGAATAAACATATGTACAGAAAAAATAGAAAACCTTTTCTAAAAATTCCCTACAAATATTCCCAAACTTTCTGACACAAAAATTGTGTTTTTGTTGTTTTTTAAAGAATGACTT
>PVIC010003171.1:33954-71035 GCA_004025085.1 Thryonomys swinderianus
AGGGTTAGCTCAGTGGTTCCGGCGCCTGCCTCGCAAGCGTAAGGACCTGAGTTCGATCCCCGGTTACCACATATAATGCTGGGCGTGGTGGCTCACGCCTGTAATCCCAGCACTCGGGAGGCAGAGATGGGAGGATTGCTGAGTTCGCGGCGGCTTGCCTGGGCACCATAGTGAGCTCAGGGCCAGCCTGAACTACAAAAGCAAGACCCTGTCTCCAAAAAAAGCAAAAAAAAAAAAAAGAATGACTTCAATATGCTTAATGCCAAGGTATACTAGCAGATAAGTAAGGGTTAGATGATTTGATACTAATTTTTCTGTGGAAATTCCCTTGTTCTTGTTGATCTCGTACCATGCTCACTTCTATCCCAATTTTTCTTTGCCTAGTATGGGGGGGGGTGCTTTCAGCAGCACAAGAACCAGAATTCAGTGGGGCACAGGCTCCACCCTAGCACAAAGGAGGCCTTCCAGATCCCTTCCCTCTGAGATGTCACACTTGCTTCCTGTGGGACACTTCTGTTGGTGTCTGCTGGTGGTCTCCACGGCCTGAGTATTTCCCTCAAATTCTTTTTTTTTTTTTTTTTTGCTTTTGAGACAGGGTCTCGCTTTGTAGTTCAGGCTGGCCCTGAGCTCACTATGGTGCCCAGGCAAGCCGCCGCAAACTCAGCAATCCTCTTGTCTCTGCCTCCCGAGTGCTGGGATTACAGGCGTGAGCTACCACGTCCGGCTTTGTGGTATGCGGTGTTGATTGTTGGTGGGCGTGTCTCCACGCCCAGCATTCTATGTGGTCACCGGGGATCGAACTCAGGACCTTGTGCTTGCAAGGCAGGCGCTGGAACCACTGAGCTAACCCTCCAGCCCTTCCCTCAAATTCTTAAGCAGTTCAGGGTTAATCCAGTTTCAGCTTGGGAAGCATCTCCAGTTCTGAATATTCACTGTGCTGTTGGACAGTGGCACTCAGGCAGCTGTAACTTGAGTCTCATTAGGAAAGAGAGTTATTATTTCTGGCTCACAGGTTATTTCTGCAGTGCTCATACAGAAGATTCAGTATCCAACATGAGACCACTCTGCATACAAGAGTATCTAGGTCTGTGTGCAGTGATCCTTATGTACAACAGTGAGCTAACAGTCATTGAGTCTGAGCCACAGACTCAGAAGGGACACTATGCTGTGTCTGTGCAGGACATTGCACCAGGATTAGGCCCTTTCTGTGCAGTAGACACTCAGACAGCACAAGGGGAAACACGTAGAGGCCCACGGTATGTTACAGGTGCAAGTGCTGTTTCTTTGCTGAAGGGCCACCATTCAGAGAGAGAATCTCAAGCCACTGTGATGTCACTGCTAGATCTTTGACCTCTAAGCAAAGTATTTATGGAGATAAATGATCATCATGTAGTAGGAGATTCTTGTTAGTGCTGATTTCCTAAACAAGAACACTACCTTTGAAAATCCTAGAACTCAGATTTTCTTAACATAAGAGGCAGGAGAATAGAGTTCTATCCAAGCCTGGGAAGCTGGGGGATTTAATGAAACTTTCCCTCAAAATAAAATAAAAATAGAAATAGAAAAAGGGCTGCGTGTTTAGCTCAGAGTGAGGGCCCCAAAGCATTCCTCAGTACAGCCGCAAAACAGAGGTTGGACACCATACCATGTGACTGTGTCCTTAGGGAACATCTATCTGGACTGATTGTCTTGAGCTTCTGCATTTTTTAACCAGCTGAGTGGCTGCCAGGTCCACCTTAGAGACATCCTGGAGAGCCTCGCATTGTTCCCATGTTTGAAGTTTAGATCTGTGTCCTGTGCACCGTGATTAAAATTTTAGTACTCACAGCCTAGCTAGGCTGCTTCTCAGCAGCAGTTCTTTCTTCATCATCTCGATTTGAAGGTCTGGCTTGCAGTGTAGTCTCACCTCCTTTACTTTCACCGCCTGACTCTCCTTACCAGTATTTCAAGAGGTCCCATCTGTTCTCAGTCTGGCCACAGTCTGGTAACCCACACTGCTCTGACCCCATAGCCAGCAGATGGGTTTGGCCTTTGTGTTCCCAGTTGCCATGTGAGCTCTCACACTTTGTCATGTAACAGTGGATCCTTGCTTCAAGCAGAGGCATCCTCTCACTAATGGCCTTGTTTTGCAAGTGAAGGGAAACCCAGCAAGTCATCATTTTGCGGGCACACAGATGCAAGGGCTGGAAGGTATCTACTTCTGAAGCAGACTAGTGCATACCAAGTGGGAAACTACTTTTTAAAATGAATAGTAGAAGTTCTTAAGATTCCACCCTCCCACATCTCATGCTGGAATTAAAGATAAAATTAATAATAACATCCAGCACACCATTCAGAACCATCTTTCCAGATTTATTGTAGTTTCCTCATGTAGTCATAACTCTTGCAGGATAAAGGACTGTTATTAACTGATTCTCGGAATCAAAGGTATTGAGTATTGGAAAGGGTCAACTCTGCCCATGTTCACTCAAATAGCAAGTTCCTGTCTCAGGAGTTATGTCCAGGCCTGCTGACTGGAGAACACGGACAAATGGGAACCAAGAACCAGGGAAGGCTATGATTTGTCTAACACCTGTGCCGAGGGCAGAGAGTATCGTGTTCCCAGGGCCCCCCACTCCTAGCCCAGCTCATAGCTGCCTCTTGTGTTTCTGTGATGGCCTAGGTTCTGTGTTGCTCAAAGGCTGTTCTGTGTTTCCATGTATAAAAGGAACAAAGAAACACCAAAACATTACTTTTTAGGTGTTGCTGAGAACTGCATAACTGGTGAACTGTAATATTGTGAGTCTGAGACCTAACTTTTTTCCTTTCAGTACTGAAGCTTGAACCTATGGCCTGCTCATTGAACTATATTATCAGCCCTTTTGTAATTAAACTATTAATTAATTCATTAGAGATGGAATCTCCTGCTTTGTCTTCCCAGCTCAAAGTTGTGCTGGGTCAGGCCAGGAACATTATTGGTAGAATAGAGCCAAAAGAAGGAGTATGGACAGTCATATATCTGATAATGCTTACCATTTATGGTCCTCATGCACTGAGGGACAATTTCACCAGTTCAGCAGTGAACAAAACCCCAGAAAGTGCTAGAGTTAGGATTAACTGCTTCATGTCAGTCTGGCTACAAATAGCACTAGTGTTCCACTTTCTAGTCTTCCATGCAGGAAAAAAAGTCATGTGAGATGATACGTGAAAGTAAGAAACTATACAGAATTTGGTCCATTTGAAAGGTTGAGAACTAGTTCCATTTATAGACATAAGGCTTCATTGAACCCCTAGCTTAAAAGAGGTCCTTCAGAACACACAGCTCATAAAACAACCCTTCAGAAGAGGAAGTTTGCGAAGAGCCTGGATGCTCCAGCAAACTTACCCTCACAATAGGAGCATGGGAAAAATGAGAATTAAATGTGTCATATATTGGTACAAATTCACAATGTTGATTGTGATCATGATATGATGTGTATATACAATGCACCAATAAAGATTTTTTTAAAAGTCATCAGTTAGGAGATGCATTCAGCTACTAATAAGAGACAGCCAAATGACAGTGGCTTCAAAAGGATGGGTATTGCATAATAATATTGAGGCCAGCTCCTTAAAAATTAAACTGCTTATCACACTTCCCATTTCTTCTGAGAAAGACAAATTAGCAACACTTTTCCCACCATCATTAATCTGTTCTAAAGCTACATTTTTACAACACAATTTTCTCTTTAAAACCTCTTGCTTCTACTCTCTCCCAAACATATAAAGAAGGAAGTCCATTCTGAAGAGAAACATGATGGTTCTGGGTATTATCATCATTATCCCAGGTTTTTTCCATGTGTCAGCTCTGGGATTCCTCATCCCCTTGCTCATCCAGGTAGGAAAAGCAAGAAAGCCTTTGGTAGCATAGCAGCAGCACTTTCAACTTTCCCCAAAGTACCATGTAACCCCCCTCCTTGACTAGGGATCCATTTCTGTAAAGAAAGCTAAACATATAAAGAAATGTATTTTTTTTTCCAAATGAGCAGACTGCATCCCCAAACAATATAATCATAAGTAAAAAGATACCTTAAATAGAGTGTTATCTAGGCTACTAGTAGCCAGTGCTGTGAAGTACTCTGGGATTATAAAAAGTCTCCAAAAATAAGAGTAATCAAAGATAGAGAAATGAGATATGAGATGATGAAAGATAGATGATAAAATTATTTCTATAAATCCTTAAGGATTAGAGATTTGTGAGAATAGATTCCACCATTAACTAACATGCCTGTCTGTTTCTAGATAAGAATATTTCAGCCTGCAACTGCTTAAAATAGAGAAAGAAAACAGGGAAATCCTTAAAGGGAGATTTTTAAATTCTCTTATTACAATCAATATTTATTCAAAGTGTCTTAGGTACAAGGCCTTGGGATAGGCCCTGGAGGGTGGGGAGATAGGAAACAGGAGGCAAAATAAGAGAAAAGGGCAATGCAGAGCTTTACCCTTAAAATATGTGCATTCTAGTCACTTAATTCAAAAATTTTATCCTGACACCTTGAAATCTCTCAGTATAAATAGGCTTGCGATGTTTTGAGTGAAAATATTTTATTTCATTAAATTGCTAATACAGGAAATCATGTATTTTATTCATTCAGTAGTAAGTAACTTAAATACATGTCTTTGAGCTGACAACTCAAGTGTTTAGAGATTTGGAGCATCTAGGAGTCTGTGCAAACAGTGTCTGCTGTTCTGTTTCTCCTTTCGATAGGTAACTACGTTGTTCTGTACGGTGCTGGGTCACTAGAGCCCCTGCCAGTGGGTTGGTGGTACACACCAATCAGAGACCAAAAAGTTCTGTACTGTTGATGGGAAAAGACACCAGATCTAGAAATGTAGCTTCTGAATGACTGAGACAAAAAGCTAAAAGAAGTTAAATTCATAGTGTAGATTTGAAATACACCATCACCCTAAGCATATGAAAAAGTCCCTGAGTAAAAGAATGAAATGTTTTAAATATTATGTTTGAATCATTAAAAATTATCATATTCAATAAGTGGAAGAGGAGAAACAGGTTTCAAGTGCTGCCCTCCAGAGATACAGTGTTGTTTGGAACATCTCATGAAGCTTGTTAAACATTCATTAAAGGTCACTCATGAGCACATGTTTTATTCAAGTTCACTCTGTTGCATGAATCCACATTTGTGTTCAAGCATCCACACTGCTGTTCTCAGTAGAGTGAAGGTAAGGTGATAGTAATATTTCACCTTTTTTTCAAAAAGAACTCCATTGGTTTGCTTTATTTGAATCTTAAAAGCAATAATGCTTCTTTTAGAATATATTTAAATACTGTTTACTGTTTTATCAGCCAGACACAGCTGTTTCTTATACAAGTTTTTCCAGTATTTCCCTGTGTAGAAGTTTTAATTATTTTTGCTTACAACCATGCATGTTCATTCCTCACTCCTTTTTTAAATGTACATAACAATTAAACTATCCATTTGAAATCAGCAAAGCACTGGGTTATTTTTACTTGCTTATTAAATTATATCCACTTACTTCATTGCATACTAGTGCATCCCAGGTACCCTGGCAAAGTAAGTCACAAACTCTACCCTTTGAGATTCTAAGATATTAATTTACTGAACCAGTGGTAGTTCAGCATCAGTTATTTCCTTGTAACCAGACGCTGGAAATTCAGTGTGAGAAAGTCCACAAAGTCTTACAAGTGATCCAGTGCTCTTTTGAATTACTATAAATTGATGACACAGGAGCTGCTTCCAGGCTGTGGATTAATCTACAACATGTAGAGAAGCGAGAGTGAGATCACTGATGGACAAGGTGATGTTCAGGCTGATTTTTGAAGGAGTTATGTGGAAAGGTAGGAAAGAATATTCAAGGTAGAGGTGAATCCATGGTCAAAAAGGAAATGGACATATGCTGCAGTGCTGGAATGCTCGTCTTTTGCATTCTTTGTCTTTAGGGCTCTTCATTCACAGGCAAGAGAACCAAGTTCCAGAATACTTAATGTCTACAAAGGTACTTAACTGATCCACAAGGGGAACAGAACCTGTTTCTCTTTCTCCCTCTCTCCCTCTCTCCCTCTTTCTCTCTTTTCTTTTCTTTTCTTTTTTTTTTTTTTTTTTTTTTTTTTTTTTTTTTTTTTTTTTTGAGACAAGGTCTCACTTTGTAGTTCAGGCTGGTCTTGAGTTTACTGTGCAGCCCAGGTAAACCTCAAACTCACTAATCCTCCTGCCTCTGCCTCTTGAGTGCTGAGATTACAGCCGTGAGCCACCATGCGCAGCACTGTGGTATGTGGTGCTGATTGCTGGTGGGTGTGAGTCACCATGCCCAGTATTGTTGTATGTGGTTACCGGGATTGAACCAGGGACATTGTGCTTGGCAGGCAGGCACTGGAACCACTGAACTAAATCTGTGGCCCCAGAGTCTGTCTCTTGACTCTACTAATATGGGAGCTGTTGTGATTGATAAAGACTGAATTAAGTCATCCTACTTCATATCATATTTAACACAAAAGGAGAAGAATTATTAGTAATAGAAATACTCAATATTAACACACTGAAAAGCAAACTCAGAGACTATTGCTTTGAACAAATGCTGAGACTATTACATGGGGCAACAAGGGAGGACGTTTTGAAGTGCTACTCTTCTTAAACCTGCACATCAAAATATACTGCCAGATGATGTGAGGATGAGTGCTGAGTTTTACTACAATATCAAATACAACAAGCCTCCAATTAGCCAGGACCCACAGTCTTCCATTATAATTTAATCTTGCTTTTCTTTTCAGAGAGAAAATTATAAGATAGATGTTGTCAGAAAACAAGCTGATAACATGCCAGACACTATGTTTTGAGGCCCTGTGGTAGGCTCCCCACTGTGTTAAGACCTCTTTGTTACTCTTAGTAAGAATGGTGCCCCTTGGGAGCTTAGAGTTGAAGTGAATCAACAGAGATTTATTTCAGAAAGTCACTTCAGGGTCAGCACACAATGAACCAAACCTTCCATTGTTCTACAGAGACACCAAGAAACTAATATTTACTGCAGTCACCTCAGGGGTGGAAGACACAGGCCTTCACAGGCAGATAGAGTTATGCTGACCCGGGGTGGAAAAGGACTAAATTAGTTATAAATAATCAAGTATTCATATCCTGAAAATTCTGACGTTTTAAGCTTCTACGTAGTTTCAGTTACTGTCTTGTTGCCCCTTAAATCCTCTATATACAGAGATCACTTTCAGAATCCTGAGATAAGGTTAAGGATGGTACGATAAATTACATTGATTGATGAAAAGACTTACCATTGATTCCAGTAGGAATCTGACTTTCTAACGAGTGTTTCCTTTACTTTTTTTATTTTTATTATTATTATTATTTTTATTCTGAAGTTCTTCATTGAGGTTGTCAAGACAGGATTTCCTTACACAAAGGTGGCTAACATTTCCTAGTATGGTTTTAATAGAGTGTGTGTTCAATTGAATTTAGATGTTTTTGCTGACATTGAAGTTTGGAATTTTTGTTTCCTTTCTAAGATTTCTAAAACAACCCCATTCTTGGTAATGACATGAAGAAGTATTGCTATAACAGGTAATTTTATAAGGCAGTAGACTCAGAAACAAAGTTAAGGAATTTAGGATTTTCCTTTCCATGGAAATTGTAAATCATGACATTGGTTTCATTTGTAGATGTTTCCTTCAACACAAATCAGTTACCATAGTAAGTATTTTTAATTGTTTGCTGTTCATCAGCTTATTCTTAATGATAGTATGCTAGGATGCTAGGAGTTGGAGCTGTAAGGGTTGTATAGGGTACTGTTCTGGCCACTGAACCTATAACACAACACCTAGAAATGAGTGACAGAGGCGGTGTGAGGAATTGCCTAAAGTCCCCAAGGGAAGGGGTTGAAGAGAACAGAACTGAATGACTCTGAAACAGGCAGAGCTTTCTGTGGTACTGAAGTGGCAACTTTGATATGGTAATGAAACATGAAGATGACTTAGGAGGGCATTTGAGCAGAAGCAGGCCACTCAGAGAATCCTGTGACCATGTGACTACAGACTGTTAAGGTGACAGAGGGACCTGGTGTTCTTCCCCTCATCTGCATGAAAGTCTACAGTGGTTACACCATGCAGAAGCATGGCTTGGGTTATGAGACACTGAATTGGTGTTCATAATCATAGTCATAGTCATTGGACAGTTTTATTAAATGCTGTTTAGTTTGTTTTTAAACAAGAAGGTGAAGTGTCTTGGGAGGGCTGTCTGGTGATGTATCCTGCATTTCATTCTACAGAGGCTATGCCCAAACAATGCAAACAGTGTATCCGTGCATGCTGCCTGGCGCATGTCAGGATGTGACTTTGAGTTCACCTAAGCAATGAAATTAAGTTGTCAGTTGCTCTTGAAGTGTAAATGAATGCCTTACCATTACGATGCTAGTCTAGGCTATGGGCTAACAATACACTGCACGCTTTAGTTTCTTCATCTATAAAATAGGGATAATGATTGTATTTCTGTGTAGCTATGAGAATGAAAGAAATTAATGGCAAAGGAGTGCTACAACCACTATGTGGTATATAATAGGTTTTTTTGTTTCATTTTATTAAAAAAGAACACTGATGTGAGAAAGCTAAATCCTAGCAACTATTTAAAAAAAAAAGAGATGACGATGTATCTGAGCAAATACAATCTACATGTCTATTCCAGGCAAGTATTAGATTTCTGTTCAGCATATACAATTTAACCTGTTAACTGATAATCTCTACCAAATTGTTTACAAATATGAGTTACAAAAGTTAGAAATTATTATCTAGACAAAAGTTATCTATAAACTTTAAAATGCAGGTATCTTTGAAAGAAACAGTACAAACAAAGAATCTTTGCTTTTGCATTGCAAGTCTCAGTAGGATGCCATTTATTTTTCATATGTTAGCTGAAAGTATATTATGACCCCCAAGGACTTGTTTAGATTTGATGAGAGAATAACATGGATGGGTTTATTGTTTCTATAATTGTGTAAACTTGTATTTTAAAATGCTCAAAAGAAATAGGAAAATTTTAGATTGATTGCTTTCTGCAGAAAATGTTAATTTATATATGTGTTATATGAAACACTATTTTAACTTTCAGAACTTGTATTTATGTTTGTTTAGATTTCAGGATAATGAGGTTCATTAAAAAAGAATGAGGAGACACATTAACTTCTAAAATTACCTGATAATTCTAAAAATGCTGACTTTTCTATTATTTTCCATGGTTATTTGAATACTAGGAGCTGGATGTGTTTAACTATAATTTTAGGAAGATTGCTTTCTCTCTCATGGAAATCATTGCAGAGTTAAATTCCTCAGTGTCTCTTCAAGGAATACAGTCATGACTAAAAATGTAAATAGGAACGTAAATGTGTGCCGCACAATTACTGCATAAAGAAAATTTTCATCTGAGCTAAAATATAGTATGGCATTACATATATGCATTAGCATTATTACTTAGGATCAATAAAGATTTTGTCACAGAAAACATGATTTAGTCCATGTAGGAAGGAAAATTTAGCGACATAAGGAGAAGACATCCTATTCAAGTGAAAATTACATTCATTAGGAACAAAAAAACACACCTGCAAATATTTGTCCCTTTCTGTAAATTTCATATTGAAACTCTGGGGAATTCAATAGTGTGGTAAATGTAATTTGTAGTTCTTTACAATTACAGTCTAAATAGTTGAAGTCTAGAGGGAGTTTGCTTATTTGATTTTCAAATTTGCATCACTTAAAATCCAATCAGGCCAACTGTTCAGATTTTTATTAGATATGAAATACATGAATGGGTTCAGAGCCTGCACTGTGTATTGAAAGAATATATCTGATTTTACAGCAGACCCTAGCAAAGGGGGTTCAGTTAGCTTGTGGCTCAACCTCATTCCTGTAAAGATTGTTTACCGACTACTTCAATTGCTAACATATTATACCCTTCGATTTTCAGTAATCGGTGTTTTATAAGTCAGCAGATTGCCTTTGATTTTTGAGAATTTGCGGTAACATATTGAGCTTAACAGATTTATGCAGGAATGTAAAATAAAAATAGTGTAGCAGGCGCTCAGGATTTCAGCACACAGAGGGAATTAGGCTTACAGATGGTTGGTACAGATAATGGCATTGAGTAATTTACCCAAGTAAGGTAATCTGTTGTTGACAGAATACATTAACATTTACCCGACATATACAGGTGTTTGGGTTGTGCTGTACATGCAACCTAGAGCAAACCATGTCCTTTGCAGTGTAAGCCTAAACTCTGAAATCTATAAAAGCTGCATGGGATTGAAATTCTCTGAATTTCCCCAAATATTTTATATAATTTATTTAGCACCTCTGCCTTTAAAGTCATTGTTACTTTCCTCTCCATAGTATCTAAACCATCAGAATTTTTAAGGAGCTCTGATGTAATTGTTATTGTTGAATGAGAGCCCTGGTAGGCCTTCATTTCCACCAGTCTCTTGTAGTTTTGGATGTTAGCAGTCAGGTTCCCCTGATTTACTTTGAAGTTCAAGTCATTTCCTTTTTCAGTGCTCTTTTTGTTTAGAGAGCACACTGGCTATTTCTAATATGCCAGTAATCCACAGAATTTCCCCAAACCTGGGGATCTAGTCTCACCAAGGCAGCCCTATCAGGTCACCATAAGTCCACTGTGAGCTTCAGTGGCAGCTAAGTACACAATTTACTGTTCAGTCCTCCTGTCCCTCAGTCCACTCCCTTGTGTAGGAGTGGAACAACAATATGAGAATGTCATCCAAGGTCAGATCAAAGGTCAGGCGTCAGGAAAAAATCTGGGATCCTGAGAGAATCAAGCAAACCTCACTTTTTGCTTAGATCAGATACAGAAAGAAACATGCACCAGGTAAGTGGCTCTTCCTTCCTCTGTGCCCACTTGGAGAGAATAGTCAGAAGTTGAACTGATAAGGAACTACACTCTTGGTGCTAATGGGGCTGCATTCTTCTGGCAGAAAAGATTATTGGGTGGGGAAGAAGGATATCCCATAGAGTTTTGGGATTCCCAGCACCTTAAACTGGATGGAATGACAGAAGTTGCCAGCCGCCATTTGATAGGTGACTGGCAGAATGGGCGGGGTCTGAAGGAAGGTAAATCTGTCTTTATCCAGGTGTAGAGCCATAAAAGCAGGAGCATAAAGAATTTCACCTTATTTGGTTCCCTCCAGCTATGACTGATAGACTCTTATTTGGGTCCTATCTTCAGAACCCCAATCAATACCAAGGCCAGGCCATTTTACAAAACAAAATTAACTTCTTTCACTTTTTTCTTTTGTAAACTTGTTCCAGCAGCAAACAGACTTCCCTAAGGGTGAGTCCTTTGGAAGGCTCTCTGTGGCCTCAGTGTCATGGCACAACTTTTATTGGACAGAATGGTTGTAGCACAAAGGCCATGGGCTCACTAAACTGTCCTGCTCTCTTTGACCATGTAGTGTAGGAGAGCCACAGTAATCAAACACCAAAGTGAGAAGCCCGCCTTACCCTACAGTGCTTTGGAGACAGGAACAGCAGTCCAAATCTCAAAGGCAGTCTGGACACTGAGTGAGCCCCAGGATGGGGCAGAGAACAGAAGGAGAGGGACAAATGTTGGAAAACATGGTGGAGGTGGGACCAAAAGGTGGTGAGTGTCCTTGTAGTGGGGGAAGCATGGGCACAGTGGTTAATGACAGCACAGAGGAACAAGCAGTGAGAAAAAAACACAGGGAAACCTGAGAGGTTCTGATCCCCAGCTCAGCAGAAAATCTCTTCCACAGGGAAAGAACAAATTCCTCTCCAAGCCAGCAATGAACCACGACATGCCAACAGTGTCTGATAGCCTATCCTCAATTGTTTTCAAGTCCTGTGGGAACTTCTTCCTACAAGAATTTCTTGCCATTCCCCAGAGGGCCAATATCTAAAAATTATTATAATTATTACTTTGATTAAGTTCTAATAAATAATTAGGCACCTGAGGACGAGCCCTTTAGAATACTATGACTCATTACTTGAGAGATACAGTGTCTTATAAAGACAACGGAAGAGGCAGAGATGATTTCAGATCTGTGTGTGTGTGTGGTAATGAGCCTTCACAGTGAGCTGTATCTCAGCCCATTTTATTTTATTTTGAGGCAGGACCTCATTTAAGTGTCCCGGGCTGGGTTCAAACTTGTGATCCCCCTACCTCAGCCTACCAGAATGTTAGGATTATAGGCATGTGACACCACACCTCACTAACATTTCAGGATTTTAAAGCTACTTCCCTGAATATGTACCTGTAGTTTGGCCAATTAAAATAATTAGTTAACTCCATTCTAATAGGTTTTAGGTCCATGTAAATAAAAGGGAGTATTTGGTCACTGTTGTAGTTCTGCCTCACCACTGAGACACAATACCCAAGGCCCACAATTTAAGGAAAGAGAAACTTATTTTAGCTCATGTTTCAGTCCACTGTCAGCTAATTCCAAGTCACAGTGGAGGGGAAGCTGCTCCAGATGGGGTAGGAAAACAGAGAGAGTAAAGAGAGGAACTGGGGAGCACAGAGAAACCCTTCCGGGCTATTCCCTGAGTGCCCCACCTCTAGTGACCAGACCCTACCTCTGGGCTCAAGGGCTCTGGCATCTGGGATCTGGGCTCAACCTTCTGTCCTTCAGCCCCAGGCTCCCCTGACAGTGCTTCGAGGCCCAAGAGCTGGCCAGGTTCCACAGCCAAGGGCCCTGATGCACCCACTCATCCCCTAGATAATGAAGGTAAGAGTACCAGCCCAACAGAGGTTCAGAAGTAGGAGGAAAAGACCAGCCACACCATGTAGCAAGAGGGCAGAGTCCTAGCTTCCCACACTGCAACCACAGCGGCATCAGGAGTCTTTGCCCTTCCTGACCAACTATATCCTTTTTGGCCTTGCTCTAGGCCCCTGGAGGCTTCCTTGTGTAGACAGTGTCTGAACCTGAAGGAAAGGCAAAGAGATCAGGTGAGTCCTTACTGCTAGCGGATGGCAGGGTCACTGCATGTTAAGTCCTTTGCCTCTCTCAGTTTAATCTCCTGTACAACCTTACCTTCCTCTTTCATGTGGTTCAGGTTTCTGTCACTACCTAAGAGGACCTGTACATCTCTCAGCATTCACTACATGATATCCTCACCTTTCTAAATTACCCCTGTATTCACCTCTCCTCAGATTGTCCTCAGTCAACTGAGTCTTCTATTTCCTGCTGGAATTCTGTCTGACAGGGCCACCCTGCCTAGGTCATCCAGAATGATCTGGTTTTACAACCATTAATAGCCAGACCACTCCACATATAGTCCTGGGTCTGGGTTTGAGAGAATTTTAGCTCCTCCATAAACTCTCCTTCCTTAGATTTCAGCCATACACAAGGCCACTACACTGGCCTACAGTCTTCTCCAGCCCATTGGCCAACCTTTAGGATTCCACATCTGAATGTCTGGTGCCAGAGTAGAGCTTCATTGGCTGGGAATACTACCTTTGTGATTTCACACATTAAAGTTGCCCAGGAGATGGTGACAAATGTTCTGTCATTTTAAAATCTTGGCCTCTTAGGAGACAGAGACATCAGGCATAGCTAGCCCAGAGAATGCTGTCCACAGTGCTTTTTAGGTTGCTGCTCTCCCATCGCCATGTATGTGGATGTCCTCAAGCAAAGAGGCTATATTACAGGGATAAACAAGGAGAAGGCTCAATTGGAAAAATCAAATCCATATTTTTGAATGCCTGTTTTACCTTAGTAGTCAAGATCATCAACTGCAAAGAAGTCCGCAGAAACTACTTAGAGAAATTCCTTCCAAAGTAAATGGAGATCCTAATGGCATTAAGCCATCCTTCGATCATCAATACTCATGAGCTCTTTGAAACATCAGATGGCATGGTCTCTCTCACTCTGGACCTCAGAGTGAGGACAACCTCTCTAAACCCAGTGAAATCTGCAAGAGAATGATGCTCCTGAATATTTCCATTGCTCTCCTTGGCTGTCAACCGCTGCCACAACCTGGATGTCATTCCCAGCGACCTCAAGTGTGAGAAATTCCCTCTTGACAAGGACTTCAATATCAAGCTGAGTTCTTCAAGTGCTTTACCTGGGATGGGAGTGGTGAACTTAAGACCTCTGCGTATCAGCAGTGTATACCTACCCCCCCAAGATGCCTCACCACATCTCCTATCACTCCACAGTGTTTGACTTCTGGAGCTTGCCCATGATCATCTACATTATGGTCCGCCACACTATGCCCTAAAATGCCTCCAGCATCATGAAAATGTTGCCCATGCAGAGGAGCATGGAAACTACTTCCCCTGCTCCACACACTCAATCAACAAGTATAAGGACTTTATCTACCACATGCTACACCTGAAAGTCAATTGATAGCTACACATCAAAGACATCCTTAGCCACTGGGTACAATTCAAAAGCATGGAGTCTGTGCTCTGCAGCCTTCAATAGGGAGTAGATGAACCCCAGGACTCCTGAACCTGGCTCTGACAAGAAGTCTACTACCAAGGTGGAGCCTTTGGAAGAGGTGCATTCTCATCCATGACTCAGTATAAAATCCTAAAGAGTTGAGAGGAGGGTTCCCAGGTAGTCAGGGATCCTGGAATCAGAGCAGAACCCTGCCAGCAGATTCTAGAGACATAGAGCCATTGAGCCAGGGACCAGCAAGGATCAAGGCAGAGCTCGTGGCCCAAAATCTGAGCCTGCAAGAGGTCAGGGGACAAGCCAGAGAAGTTAGATAATCCTAGATTATTTTTGTTAGTTTCTTCTTTCTCCTTTTGAACTTAGTAATGATAGATTATTGAATTCATGTCTGGGACATAGGCTGGGTAGACTTGCATGGGCAAGAGCCAGAGCAGACAGCTTGAGGAGTGATACAGAGAATGTAGTAGGAAGCTGTTACTTCCAGAGAGAGCTCCACTAATGCAACATAGGGGTGAGGGCAGGGCAAAGTGAGGCAGGCAGAGAAAAGAGCAGAGGGGCAGATAGTCAGCCAGCCTCCTCCCACCAGGAGAGCTGGCTCTGGCTGCCCTGGGGCCAAAGACTAGGCAGCCCTTCCATCACCACCTCTAGCCATCCAGGTGCTCAAGGCTGCCAAGGGGGCTTGGGGAAAGTGGCAGAGGAGAGGTTCACAGACTCTCTGTCCTTGAGCTCTCTCAGTTGTGGGATGAGGGTGTTTTTAGTCCATCTACCCTGAGTTTCCTCCTCATCCAGCTGGCACCCAGATCTCAATAGTGCCCTGAGTCACCCACTCTGGACATTCTGTTGCCCAGGAGATGAGACTGGCCATAGAGTCCCACAGTTCTGTTTGGATGGAAGTGCATCTCCTTTCCTCTCAGTCCCAGACTATTGTCAAGGCTGATGGTCCTGCTGGAGCTGAGACACAGGCGAGTAGGATGGACATTGTCCCAGCCAGTCTCATCTTGCCACAGTGGTGACATTTTTGACTTCCCTGAGGACAACCTCTGATGGGGCCTGAAGCAAGAATAGCTCATCTGACTGCCTGGAGCCCACAGAGAACGATGAAATGCCTTTCGTTCACCAGGCTTGTGCCCATGGCTGGCTTGACAAGATCAGGTCTGCAGAGACTATCCTTTACCTCAGAGAAACTGCAGGACATTGAGCCCTGGCCAGATTCTCTGTCATCCTCTGGAGATCTTCCTGCTGCTTGTCTAGGTTCTTGACAGTCATGTCACTGGCCATCTCCAAGCCAGGAGATGTCACTAAATCAGGCCGTCCCTCTCCATGAGGTGACCCCAGTATCCTGTTCACAGAGGAGTCTGTAACCCTTCACCTCTCAGCACTGTGTTCTCAATCTCTCCTCCTTTCATCAATGGGGAATGTTCACACTAAGCGCAAAGCACAGCAGTCAATCCAAAGCTGAGCATTTGGAGGACTCCTGGGATGTGCTCCTTACTGTCAGGGCCCACTGTGCCCCATGTGCTGGTATGCTGGATGGTGAGGGTGGCTGGGACCTGCTTGCGGCCTTGCTGAGGCATCCATGCATGGTCTTACATAGAGCTTGCCAAATCTCTTAAACAAGTGCCCTTGCTGGCCAGCTCCCACAGAGGTGTCACACTGTGGGAAGCCTCCTCTCTCAGCTCGTCTTCTCCTCCTGCTCTGGCCTAACCCAGCTGCAATCTGAGCCCCTGTTAGCTAGCTCCAGAGCTCTCTTCTTGCTTGGCCTTCAGCTTCTAAATGGCCATATCTTTCTGCCATGTCATGTGTTTTGGGATGTGACCTGTACCGCATTCCTGAACAGCCAACTTGGTCACTCTGTAGCTCAGGAGTGCAGGGCTGTCACGCTGCCCAGAGTGAAGGATGCACACCTCACACAGGGAGATTGCTGAGGGGTGCCCTGTGGCTCTGGGTCCACAGCAGGGTGCCGCTGAGGGCAGCAGGAGGAGAGCCCAGAGAACCCACAGGCACTGTGGTCGATACCCTTAGCCTATGCAGGGTTCCTGGTGTGATGGATCCCTGTGTACTGACCAGGCCAAGACCCAGCTGTTTCTGGCTGGCAGAGAGGCTGGGGTGAACCGGGTTTGCAGGAGCAAATCTGGGCTACCTGGAACTGGCCACCAGTGCCACAGACTCCTAATGGCAGGGTCCAGAGGGGTTAATAAATCTTACTTGCATGTTAAAGTCATCTTTGGGGCTTATTTATTTATTGATGATGAGGTTGATCCCACATGCTTATATGTTGTAGGCAAGCACTTTACCATTGAACTACATCCCCTCATCTCACTGGGCTTATTTTTAAAAGTATGCATATCAAACTGGGCATGGCGGCTCACGCCTATAATCCTGGCAGCTCAGGAAACAGAGGCAGGAGGATTGCTGGAGTTCGAGGCTTGCCTAGGCTACACAGTGAGCTCAGGGCCAGCACGAACTACAAAGTGAGACCCTGTCTCAAAAAATTAAAAAAGAAAAATGTGTTTGCAGTACCTCACCTAACTTAACAGTGCTGTGATTTCAGATGACCCCAGCCTTAGAATTCTCACTCTATCCACTTCTCACTCGTGGTACCTTCATCCAAGGCCAGTGAAACCAAACTAAAATGCAAAACAAACAACAGCAAGACTCTAAGACTACCCTTGTAGAGGACAAGGATTCTGAGTGAATAGAACATCAATAGATACCTGTTGAGTTACTGTTGGAATAGGGCAAAAAAAAAAAAAAAAAAAAAATTTGTGATGAATGTAGTTAAAACTCTGTCACTAGTCAACAAGGAGGTAAAAACTTTCAAGGAGTAGTTGCATGAAACTGTTGCCAAATGTGGAAAGTTTTATAAAAGACATTTTGAAAATGTTGGCTATAGTTTCCTTATCACACACAAAAAAACAGAGTAAACAGTAATATAAAAAAGAAAACTGAATTCTACTCTTTAAGTAATCTGAGGACTAGTAATTTGAGGTAGGCTTGTTATGTGAAACTTGAAAACAGGGCTACCAAAAATGTCCAGGTGATCTTTTTTGTGATTACAATTTAAAATACTGTATTCCCTGTGCTGCTTTCTGCCTTTAAGGGAATAGCTGAGAAGTAACATTTGAAACCAGGGCCCAGCAAAGATGACAGTACTTACAGGCTGGGGCTGTTTAGAAACAGTTTGAGCTGTGCTTTTAAATGTGTATTCAAAGCTGTGTTAATTTTTATGGCATCCTCATAAAGAGTTGTACTTCTTCATAAAGTTGTTTTGATTGTCATTAGGGTTTTTTTGTGGTATCTGAGGCTGACATCCTATGAAATTTAAGCCATGCTAATGAGCTTCCTCCTTCCCTTCAGTTTTTATTAATACAAGTACAGTATTTGGCTCTAGGGTGTGCTGGTCCTTTCTGCTGACACTTGGTCCCACTTCCATCCTATCTCCACTTCAAAGCCCTTTTCAGATGTCACCTTCCTTCACCAACAAGAACCTCACCTTTGTCTTCTATTGGAATGGTCTCACTTTTCTGGTCCAAACTACTGTAGCCAATTTTCACCATTGTTAGCTTTCCTCTGTGTGAACAAGAAAGGCCCACAGGGATGTGGTGTCAGAGTTCCTTTTGCACCAGCTCCTTTGCAGATGAGTAAGTGCACAGGACATGCGTGACAAAACAGAGTGATATAGGCTGTGCCCTTTTGATCTTGCTTCTGGATTATGGTTCCACCTAACACTTAAGTGAATTTTGCCTTGAGTTCTTTACCTGAAAAGTGGGAAACTAATAGAAAGCATTTCTGTATTAAAAATATTTAGTACCTTGGTTGGCGTGCATGTATGTAACTGTCAAAACATGTCACCAGGTGCTCACTTTGGCAGGACATATACTAAAATTGGAATGATACAGAGAAGATTAGCATGGTTCCTGCATTAGGATGACATGCATATTTGTGAAGTAATCCATATTTTTTGAGGACACACTAATAAGTGAAATAAACATATCACAGATATGTAAATACTGTATCTTTTGTCTGGTATGAGAACCTGTAGATGTAAATGAGTTCTAGAATGTATGATAGATTTTGTGAAATAGGAAATATTCAAAGGGAATGCGGCAGAGGAAAGTAATGAGGGGAACGAATAAATATGATTTGAAAAAAAAAACATGTATATAGGAGTAGGGAGTTATGGGTGAGGAGGGGTATGGGATAAAAATGAGAATTAACTCGTGTCATATACTGGTACAAATTCCTCAGTGTTGAGTGTGATTGTGAACTGTATATAAAATGTACCAATAAAGAATGCAATTTTTAAAAAAAATGTCACCAATATTGAATTTACCTTTGATTACTAGCTCACTGATCATTAAGTTTAGATTCAGGTAGTTTGAATGAGGTCCACTGTCACAGGTTTTATAGTTCACGTTGTTTATTCTTCTAGAACATTATGGTCATATGTGACATCTTATAACTGGACCCATAGAGGACATGACTTACCTTTATTTCCATAATTAAAAAAGGAATATGTTCAGCCTTCACATTCTGGATTGGCTGGATTCTCCAAGCCAATCTTTTCTGATTCACTTCTCGTCCCATTCTCTTCCATTCCTGTGTGCCACAGATGCTGTAGACATCTGTGAAGACAAGATTCCTATTTATGAAGCCATTGACTTTGCTTGATTTTTACTCAGATTTTTCTGCTACACAAATTGCCTAAATTCTTCAAAGAGCATAATTAGAGCCAGCAAACTGTAAACTTTTTGTCTTCTTTTAATGCAAGATTCAAGAGGTAGTGTAAGTGGAACAACAACAACAAAAAAAAAAAACGGGTTAAGTACGTTGTGTCTCTGCTGGTCCCATAAATTCTGATTCACAAATGTGTAAAATGAAAGACCTAAGATGACAATGTAAAAATGCAAAGCAGGAATTGGGTTTTTAGTTACTGTATTGGGAAAGAACGTGTAGGTTTTCTCTAGTTGCTGCCATTGTTACTCAGGGAACATAGATGATGGATGATGTAGACAAAGGGAGAATACTTCTGATATGTTTAACCTGAAATCTATGTTTCAGAGTTGGTTGGAAGCAGTTCTTCATACTGACTTCAGAAGAAATGCTCTTCTATTTGAATAAAACATGATTGAAATAATGCCCAATTGTTTCTGTGAATGCTATCTCTGATCTCTGTAAGTCCTAATTTCTTGGATTTCTTTTAACCCAAATCAGAAGTTTCCTTCAACCTAAGTATGTCAGCTTAAAGTACATATTTCCATAACAATATCTGAGATGTTTTATTATGGCAGAATTTGCAAAGCATGAAGCCGTAGTAAATATGAAATATTTATTGTACCATATGATTAGATCTCCTCACTTTGGTAATTGCCTTTCTCAAATCTGCTAAGTCCTTCTGCCGTTATATCGATAACCTGCCCTTTCTTAATATAGTTTAATATATTTCATTATGGAAGCTCAGAGAAGTTAGAATAACCCAGGATAGTTGTATTCTTTGCTCTTGTGGTATTCTGAGAGGGATCTAGAGTATGACAGAGAAAATGATTTTTTTTTAATTTAAGTCCATTGTGCTTATAATAATGTTCTACAGATCAGAGTTGAAAAATCCCACAGTAATAGAAACAATTGCAGTACAGTCACTTCTGGCTCTCACCTGTTAATTCAGGGTTTCACCTACTTGCACTATGACTGCAAACATTTATGGAGCACCCCAGAGAGATCTCATGGGCTCCTATCCAGGACACTCTTGGGGTACCCACCCTCCACTAAAACCCAGCATATACAACAAAATTTTTCTGTGTCCTGATGAAATAGTCTCAGGATCATGCCTACATACCAGAATTCCGGTGAGAACTAAAGAGAATACCTGTCTTTCAGTTTTCAGTGTAACACCATATATACACTTCCTATTTACATCAAAACTATTACATATAGGTACATGAATTACTGACTATAACAAATAGACACCATGGTTCCAATCTTTGAGGCAGGCTCCTTTGGACTGCTAGGTGTCTGGTGATTGGTGGATAGGGCCCTTCTCTCCTTCCACCTCTGACTTATCCAGAGCAATTTAACTTTTGTCTGTTTTGTGCACTGAGACTCTAGAGTTCTTGAAACTTTGTTCCACCTGAATCAGTTTACATTTATATTTTATGGCTTGCATTTTAGTTTCACACAAATTCTTTTTCTTTTCACAAAGTACTCACAAATTCATGCTATTAAATGCTCTTATGACACCTGAGGACAATATTTATGCTTGTATAACTATAATTGGGTATTGAATGCTCATGGGGGAAATGGACCTTGAGAAAGGGGAGTATTTTCATATAGTATTTAAGAGCCATGTCTTTGTGTAATTCAGGCAAAAGAGACAGGAAGTGTCATTTCTTAATTACTGCCAACTTCCAGAAATGGAATAATGAATATAAAATTCATTAGCATTAAATTTTAGCAATGACAGAGCATTTATAAAACCCATTTTTTCTGAACAATCAAAAAGATGTTCCAAATCTCAGTTCCTCTGGTTTCATTTTGTACTTCAGAATGTCTCCCAGCAACCTTCATGGATGAAAGGGCAGACAGAGATGGCTATCACAAAGCTGGAATGAGTATATATCTTATCCAGAGCATCTACAGAATCTTGAATCATTCTCATTTACTGTAAGCATATATAAGTTTTTGCAGTATTTGAATCTAGTGAAGACACTTAGGCAGGAAAGGAAATAAAACAAGAAAAAAACCAGCAGATCTGTTGAAGGGTGATAAGTGAGAAATCATAGAGAAAAGTCAAAACCAAACCCCACTACAAATGTGGATATTCTGAGCTCTTCTGCAACTTCCAGTGGCAGGAAGGTCCTGAGAGAAGAGCAGTGTGCTGTCAAGGACTTACCTAACAACTGATGCTCCCATTGCCCAGCTCTGAGCTCTGGCCCTGCAAGTCTTGCAGAAATTATTCAGCCTTGCTAAATGTATTCATTTATAAGATGGGTGTAGAAGTGTTGTGATTGTGTAATACTATATTCCATTCTTTACCTTTAATTGTTCTACTCTAGACCCTAGAAGACTGAGCCTTCAAAAACTCTTTGCTTGTCCCCTTGCCTATTAGTTTGCTGTTCCCCAACTGCTATTGGCCACACATTCTGATTCTATCTATCCTATCTATAGCTCTTTTGTTGTTTGTCACCAGGCCTTTTCCTGACCCCTGTAGAGTTCATTCTTCTCCTTACCTTTTCAGGACCAGGAGTAATAGTGCTTTCCCTTGCTGCTATCAAAACCCTAAAGACTCCCAAATTCCTTTGTTAGTTTTCTTAACCTGGCTCTTTTCTCTCAGTCAGCCATCCAGAGTGACCTGAACCACTTTTGTTGATCCTCATTTCTACTAGGACCTAACTTCTCTCAGAGTTGCTGAAAAATTCACATGCAGTAATGCATGAAAGCTTTTCATGTCCAGCAAGTAATACAAATGTTCATTTTCACCTTTACTGTCCAGACTATTCCTTTTTCATTCAGCTCCTGTTTTTATCATCTGTATGGTAAATTTATTATGCCTAATTCCCATGACTAATTGCTCATATGTATTAAATAGGATTCTTGACACATCTTCAGGTCCTTGGGCACAGGATCTGAACAGGATCTTGTACCAGCTTTTCTTTGCACTTATCAGTTTGAATTAAACATTATTTTTGTGACTTGGTTTCAAAGTGTCCCCTCCATTCTGATCACTCCTTGGAAGACATTCCAGCTGAAGTTCATTCTTATTTCAGAACTTCAACAGAATATCCACATGCCATCTCACTAAATAGGAATTAACTTTTTTCTTCCTTTCTTCCATGGCATTTCCCCTCCTTTTTAACCTCATGTGTTTGGCAGGATATTGTCCTGTCTACTTCACAAAGATGTCCATATTGTAATCCCTGAAAGCTCTATATTTATAGAGAACTTTCATATTTAAAGAAACTTTGCAGATGTGATTCAGATAATGGCCTTGCAATGAGTGGAAGAAAAACATACAGCTTGTATGGAACATAGTTTTTATGTTTCATCACATTTGTCCATTTATTTTAGAATGTTGACATATTCAACCATGTGTCTGATATTTAGTGTATTAGCTTTCTGTGGAAGATTTTTTCACTCATAAATGTGTTCAGAATAGTATTGTTACTAATGTAGATATAGAGTCAGGACTCTAATAGAAGTACAAAGGCTTGCAATTTGCGACGTCTCTCGCAAAGAATGGTGATGTATAAATTGACACCACTTGTAGTCTTACCCAACTGTCTCATCATTCAGCTATTATAAATGCATCTCATTTATTAGGTGATCAGCATGTATTTGTTAAATATCTTTTTAAAAATGAGAAGCCTGCTTAGAGAAGCTCCCTCCAATCTACTACTCCAGCAATTCTAACAAAAATTTGATAGCAAAATAGGCTAATGAAAAATTTAAACACAATTTGGAAAATTTCAAGTTAAGATCCCAGCCTCATCGTATGGTTATTCTATAGCCTGCTCATCCACGTAAAGAGAAAGAAGAAAATTATTATGAATTAATTCTGCTTTTATTATCTCCTATTTTGATGGCAAAGTGTATCTGTCTTCAATTACTCTTTTTGCCTTGTCTCCATGTAAAAGTGCAGGATTCCAGAAAGGGACAGTTCTCTGGGAGCTTGTGGAAACAATGTCACTTATTAGTGGTCATCAAGTCCATAATTAGACATTTTGTTAATAGTGGAATAAGGATAACCCTTGACTTTGCCTTGTTGTTTTTCTTTGAACATTTGTAGTTCTAAGACACTTACATAAATAGGAGCACTGCATTGCCCTTTTCCCTGAATCATACTTTTTCTTTTCAGAAAAAGCTCAGTATTTTTTGTAAGACACTTGGTTGGAATGGGATCATATCAATTTCTCTGAGCTGCTGAATGGTACTTGCTATATTATATGGTGACCTATAAAGTTGTATTCATAATAAACAGGTGAGCTGCTTCCTCAAACCTATTTCTGATTTAATTTAATTTAATAAAGAATATTCAAATTGGCTATATGATGCCAATTCATGATTAAAATGTTCTGAGTTTGGGTTACCAATCCTCAGTCTGTGCCTGGGCAGAAAGTTTTATGAGAAAATATATATTTATCATTTATATGAGTCAGAATTTAATTTTAGTTTTATTCTAATATTTAGTATCTGCAAGCTACTTTTTCAACTCCACTAGAGAAAATCTACTCAGGTCATATTTCCGAGATCCTGACATAAGAAAAAGCCATTTTCTTGAAGGTTGGGGAACACGTTTCCTTGCCATTCTGCTGATGCAGCTGTAAAGTTACAATAAGTACATCTCTTAACTGCAAAGTGTCCTGTGGTAAGGGATTTGATGTTTGAAATGTTTAATTTCCATACATTTGAACATTCAAAGAAACATTCAGTAGCTTAGAAAATCTCATTTTTTTTAAGTTGCCTCCTTCATTTGGTAACACTTGACTACCATGTGCTAATGAAGGAAAAAAAAAAACCTACAAGCAAACAATGGCCTCATCCTGCAATTGATTCTGTTTTAACTGTGCTTGTTCAAGTAGCAAAACCATTAGCCACTTCTTGATAGTTTTTATGATCAGACTTATCACCGAGTATTGAGCAAGCACTGAAGAATGCATCTTCTGTTAAAAGGTTGATTTATTAGTTTATATGTAAAAGAACACTGGAGGTTATAAAGGTAACAAAGACCTTAAACATTATATTGATTTTTTTCTCAGGGCTTTTTTCTTCTTGTTGTATTGCAGGGTAATAAAATTTCACTAGACCCATTGGATCCATAAAATCTGAAGTACAACCACCAAATGATAGAAATGAAATTGTTTGACTGAGCGATAAGCAAGGGCTTGGCTTTGAACTCTGAGTAGTATAAGTCATTTTTCTAGCTGGTGAGGGTGAATTACAACCTGCTGTGCACTAAAGGACAAGCATGTATTTGCAGGAGTTCCCAATTCAGTAATCACTGGGTGATGCAGTGACCTTTACGTGGCCACTGTGTTCTCAAAAAAAGAAGTTCTTTAGAAAGGGAAAGTCAACACCATGCCCTTTAACAAAACTTGGGGATTTTTCCCTTTGTGTGAATTAAAATTGTGGGTACAAGATATGAGATTATGGACTAAAGAATGTAATAGGAAAATAACTTTTATTTGGAAGTCTTGGAGTCAATCATCTTTTCATTTCCTTTTTTAATTTGTTTTGTTTTTTGTTCCATTTTGTTTATTTCAGTGAAATACTGGCTTCTTGTAGCACAGTGTCTTCTGTGACACTTGGCCTGTCTAAGCTTCTGTCAGCTATGGGCACTGATCTAAGCAGACTGTTGGCCAGTGAACCCTCAGATTCCCTTTGTCTTCTAGTAGTCCCAGCCCCACCCTGACAGCTCCCCATATTGTCACCCAAGGCCTGACTATTCCCCATAAGTCAATCTAACAGAGAAATTTCAAAGGAAAGAGCTGCCTAATCCACTGAGGCAAAGCAAGATTTTTATTTGAGTTGTGAGGGCTTAGAAACAATATACAAACTGAGAAAATAAAGACAAGGTCTACCTGAAATTGTGCCCTTTTGTCATTGTTGTGAGTTGATAATAAAGATGTTAGAATGGGAGGCCCCTTGGCCCCTTAGCAAAAATTTTAATGAGTCCAGATGACTGAATTGCGGTTTAAAGGATACAATTAAAAAGCAACTGTCTCACAACTAGAGGGCTAGAGAGTGAAAGCCCTTATATGTAAACAACTCAGTGACTTCTTAACACCAAAGCCTAGATGGCCATTTTTCTTTTGAAGGTGCTACAAGAGTGAGTCCATTCAAAGTACTCTGGCAAAGTGCCATAAAATGCAGCATTTGTAAACAACGGTTTTTTTTTTTCTTTGATTTTAGAGAATAGGGAATTTAAGGTCATAACACTGACAGATTTCAGGTCAGTGAGGTCCATTTCTCATGGGTGGTGCCTTCTAGCTCTGTCCTCCAATTCTGGCCTGTTAGAAAATATTTCATCCCAAGACTTATGGCCTGAAATCCTCACAAGGACCCATTTCTAAATATGACCATATTGGATGATAAATTTTAGCATAGAAATTTACAGACAATATAGTCATTCAAACCATACAGAGTATAAGCCTGTTTCATCTTTTATTATTTTGGAATTTAAATACAAACTGTCTACATATAAAAAAATCATTTCCTGGTTGATCAGTAGCCAATGTGCATGAATAGGTCAATAATCAGAGACTTAGTTACTTTTTGGATGTGTTTTAGGTGTCCCATGTTGATGCAAGGCTTCATATTAACACAGCACAGGTGGAGAACCAACTGTGGTGGCAGGCTGAGGGCCATAGAATGGCTTCCTTGTGAGCAGCAAGACCCTCTCATCACCTGCCAAATGTTACTGCTGGTGACTGTTTCTCACGGGGACCATTTGTCAAAGTTGGACTGCTTTCACAGTAAATTAATGTTACAAAGATTTCACACAGTGATTTAAAAATTATGTTCTAGATGATTATTACACAGCATTCAATTTACACTCAAACATTAAACTGGTAGTAGTGCCAGGCGTGGTGTCTCACACATGTAATCCCAGCACTCGGGAGGCAGAGGCAGGAGGATTGCTGAGTTTGAGGCTTGCCTGGGCTACATAGTGAGCTCAGAGCCAGCCCGAACTACAAAGCGAGACCCTGTCTCAAAAAAAAAAAAAAATGAAACTGGCATTTCCTGTCTCTCTTTTCAAGTATAAGTACCTTTCTGTTCCTGGACTCCTTCCCTTGTAGGAGTGAAGTAAAAAAAAAAAATCTTGTGTATGGCAGAGGAGTGCCATGTGTTCTCACAGTGGGTCAGGAATGGGGCTCACAGAGGGCTGTCAAGGGCTACAATCTGAGTTAGCCTCCATACCCTAGTGTCTGTTAACAAGAGAGGAAAGATGCAATGTGCTTGTGAAGTCCTCCTGTCCCATGGTAGGGTCCCTATCAGACACTGGTGCTTGCTCTCAGTGTTTTTTCTCAGAGCACAGAATGAGCCTCCAGAGCCAGCCCCATGTTCATTACCATTATACTACTATAAAACCATCTCCTTTTTCCCTCTCAGACAGTCACTTGAATGTTCCCTGGGCACACCTGCTTTGCTTGCCAGAAGAAACATGGCTGTGTCATGGGCCACAGTGTATGCACTACACTTGCCCCCCAGCTACCTGTCCCACTTGCCAGCAAGGCACTGAATGATGACACAGCCACAGGATGCACATTTCCCTTGTGACTGAGTCAGTGCTAAATTCATCTTATCTTAGTAAAAATATCTCAAATGATATTACAAGCACAGCTGAACCCCTGCCAGGGGTCTTTTGGCTATTTGATCTATATGCAAGTGGCACTTATCTTCCTGACTGATGTCTGGCCATGTTTCTATTTCTGAATCTGTCTGGAGCTCTGCCTATCTCAGCCTCTTTTATTACTGGTAGTTCCAGGAAGACAGGCGTTGCCTTTGAGTTAAGCAGAATTTAACATCAAACCACTGCATAATACGATGGGTGTTCTTGGGGCTCTCAGACCACGAAATAGATAGTCCGGACGTGACTGGAGTATCTTCGTGGCCACTAATCCATCTCAGAAATCCCATCTCTTGATTTATTTTATCTCATGTCCTTTTCTCACTTCAATTAGGTTGATTTTCTGTTCTTTTCTCACTTCAATTAGGTTGATTTAATTGAGGGTGGCAGAGGCAATTAACATGTCCTGACCCTCTGCCTTGTGTCAGTGTCTTCACAGTTATTTAATCCATACAATGTCACTGAGACATGGGTATTATTAACTCATTTTTCATGTGAGACAACTAAGGCTCTGAGGATTTAAGTATATATTGCTGTCCTTCAGATTATTAAATGTAGCAATGTCAGAACAACCTACAGATTGAGGATTAAAGACCACACTTCTTATCTAAAAATAAAGTTACTTATCTTAAAATTGTATTAAAATTTTAAACATTTTAAACTTAATTTTTCCCTAATTATCCTAATCTTTGTGGATTCTGATTGATTGGTTGATTTTGAGACAGGGTTTCAGTTTGTAGTTCAGGGTGGCCTTGAGCTCACTATGTAGCTCAGTCAAGCCTCAAACTCAGCAATCCTCCTGCCTCTTCCTCCCAGGTGCTGGGATTACAGGCTTGAACCACCAAACCCAGTATTTATGGTATGTGGTACTGATTACCTGTGAGTGTGAGCCACCATGCCCGGTATTAATGTATGTGGTTACCGGAGATCAAACCAGGGCCCTTGTGCTTGCTAGGTAGCCCCTGGAACCACTGAGCTAAATCTCCAGCCGTATGGATTCTGATTTATGATGGAAGCTCCTTCTCCTTCTATAGGTTCCTATTAAATAATAAATTTAAGAGACTAGATAACACTTTCAGTGAGGCAATATGTAAACTACACAAGCTACTAAATGAACCTGCCAATGATAATGCAGATCTGTCTGCTGCCTCTTTCAGCCCCACAAGATTTATTTGTCTTTCAGTGTATAGGGTCAGTTTCAGAAAATATGGCAGGTGTGATAAACTATCAAGAACAAGAGGTCCTATTTTCTAGTTCCTCTAGCCTAAAATCATTAATTTTTAGACAACCTCATGCTGTCTGTGAGTGGGTTCCTAACACTTGACACCACCAAACCACAATTAACTGCCAAGGATCTTTGACAGTAAATAAAATTCCATTGAAATATGACTCTTCAAAAATTTGCAAAATCAGATCCTCAGGGTTGATTGGCATTTTGAAATGTTAGCAATTCCAAGAATTTTCTTCCCTGTTCAAGTCACTATTTGAAGAGTCATTTTCATTTGTCTATCTGTTCACGATTTTATGGCATGTAAGTGACAAGCGTTCCCTGTAACACACTGTGGGAGGGCATCCGCTAAAAGAGAGCTCAAGCTGAATGACATTGGATGTGAAACGCAACCTTTTCCTGCCAGGCTGTGTGATATTTAGCATGCCTTGACATATGCTAAGCTACAAAATTGTGAACAGTCAGAAATCCTTTGGGAATGTTCACAGAATATGTGGGTCAGGATTCTCTCATGATTAGTTAAAAAGTCTAAAACATTTTCCACTATTTCAAATCAATATTGTTTCTGAACTCTACCATCTGTATTTAACATATTGAACATGACTTTATAGTCTTAAGTAATAGCTCTTCAATATTGTGAGACTCATTTATTGTGGATGGTCCTAATGCATAATGTCTAATGATATGGACATAAGATTTAATCATTAAGATTAGATCTTAATTCATCTAAAATAAAATAATTGGCCTCACTGTAGTATGGAAATATATACATAATTTTTTCTTGCACAAATAATTTCAAGTGCTTTACTATTTATCATCCTTTATATCCCAAACAGATCTTAGTACCCTATTCATTTTTTGTATCAACAGCTTATTTTCCAACCATTTATTGAGATTTGAGACCATGTTCAAAAGGGCATGCACGCATTTCACTGTTTTAGTCTGTGTATGCATTTCTGTTGCTGGCACTTGACGGTTCATCTTCTTTGCTTGCATTTTATATATGTCATGAAACCAGGATCTTTGTACATACATCATTAACCTGAACAGCCCTCAGAAAGATAAACCTGATTAAAGAAAGAAGGCACAGAAGGAGGGAAGGAAGGAAAGAGATAAATCAAACTTGTTTTAATTCTTGTCACCCACAAAAATTGCCCTTTCCAAGGCATCAGTGATTTCTATCCTGCCAAATCTAAATATCAAGTCTGTTTTGATTTTGAGTCGTATATAATCCAGATAATTTACTGTGCCTTTCTTGAAATATTTCTCTGCTCTCTTTTATTTCCTTTGTCCATCATTCCTTCTCTTTCTCAGTTCTCAGTTTTCCTCCTGCTCCTTCCCTCCAAAATTATCATATCCCTGGGGAAAGGGTGTGAGGAGAATCATTTGGGTGTGGGGTTTCCTTCTGAAATGATGGAATGTTTCTTTCTTTATTCTTTCTTCCCCTTTTCCCTCCTTCTGCCCTGTGAGATCAACCCTTTCTGTTTGTTCTCTAGTCATAGCAAGTATTTCTTCCAGAGCTCCTTCCCTTGAGCTTCTGCTTCTGACTCCTACATGTGGCAGGGTCTGGCTCTGCTCTCTCCACACGTATTCCCCAGTGGGTCCTATCTGTCTGTGCCAGAGCCTTAAATGCCTCCATCCACTCATAACTGAAGTTTACAATCTCAGCCCTAGTTTCTTCCCTGAGCCCTGAAGTATGTGGTGAGTGTGTGTGTGTGTGTCTGTGTGTCTGTGTGTGTGTGTGGACTCAAAATCTTTAGAGGTTTATCTAACAGGCTGCTCAAAACTGTATAAATGTAAAACAGAATCATTGTTCTCCACATCTGAGCCTGCCTCTTCTCCAGCTATTCCCCCCCTTAGTCACACAGTCACTTAGTCCTAAGTATCAACCTTTGCCCTGTACTTTACATGTAATACATCTACAAGTTCTATGGTCTTGTCCTTTCAGGTTTCCCAGTCTGAACATGCTCACCAGTACCACAATGGCACACTCTTAACCACTCTAAGGCTTCTAACTGATCTATTTCCTCTTTTTCTTTATAAAGGTCAGTTCTCTAAATAGCAGCTAGGGTGACCTTTTACAAATACAGATAAAAACATGGTATTTCCTGTTAAAGCTCTCCAGAATAAAATTTCAGTACCTCACCATGAGGAATCAATCAAGATAAGCTATTCTATACCACAAACTACCCATGAAATCCAGTTATTTCAAATAACGAGGTCTCTTCAAAAGTGGTACCTAAAATTACTATATAATGTAGTGGATCCATTGTTATGTATGTATCCTAAAGAGCTAAAGAAAGATAATCCAACAAATGCATGTACATACAAGCTCACAGTGCAGTGTTATTCACAATAGCCAAGCAGTTGAAACCATCTAAATAGCTATTAGGAGATGAACAGATTAAAAACTCTGATGTATCTACACTGTGTACTATGCATTCATTAAAAAGGAGCTTACTACTAATATATACTATAACATGGACAACATAAAAAAAAAACATCAGAGTATATAAAAGAGTCCAGACACAGAAAGTCACGTATGATTCTTTTTATATGATACGTCCAGAATGAGTAAATCAATGCAGAGAAAAGGCAGGTAGGTGGATGTCAGAGAATAGGGAAAGCAAGGCATAAGGAGGAATCTTTGGATTGGATATGGGATTTCCTTTTGGGATGATGAACTATTTTGGAACTAGCTAGGAAGAGTGGTTGGACCACATCGTAAGTGTACATTTAACATTGAATTGTTCTCTTTTAAGATGGGTTGTATGTTACATGAATTTGATCTTCATTAAAATAAAGTTGATTCCTATCATTTGTCCATCTGCTATCTGCTGGAACTTTTGCTCCATGTTTCACTGTGTCCATCTAAGAGTACAGAGCGACCACTCCTTAGGATATTCCTGATTAAAAACAAAAAAGAAAACAGTTTGTGAGGAAAGGGAATTTGCTTATTCCTGTATCCTCAGCACCTAGAATATTCCCAGATGCATTGAAATTGTGACTAAATGTTGGGTTAAAGAATATACTAACGAATTAAACACAAAGGTAAAAAAAAATAAGACGTAGAGAAAACTGATGTGATAAAACCTTTCAGTTCATCTAGTGATTTAATTATATCAGGCCTTTAGTTTTGCTGTTTTTAGGGACTTGAGTATCCAGTATTTACATGGCATACCTGTGTACTCACTTTCCTTGTTCCCATTCTGTTCCAGATTGTGTTAGTATTAGAGCTGTCCCCCTCTCCTTGGGACCACTGTCCTTGGAGAAATTCCAGGAATAACATTAGCCATTCTGATCAGCGATCTGAGCCTTAAGGATCATGGCACTTTCAGATTTATTTGAGGAAGCTGAACCACAGTCTTCCAAATGGCTCCCTACTTGGGCTTGGAATACATGGAAAGAGAATAGTTTTGTCTTTCCTGCTTCAATGTGCCTGTGTCTCTTTCTTCCCATCCTCCAGTGTCCAGCATCCAAGTACCATTCAGTCAGCCACCCTAGCCCACAGGTCCTGGTAGGTAACCTTGGTCCCAGTCAACCTTCCCACAACAGCTGGACCTGCACAGTGACTACAGCTTGTCATTGCCCAGTCCTCCTAAAGGTCTTCAGTTCCTATCACCCTACTCCATCTATCCTGTATCTTTTCTCTTGCAGTTTTGATGCCCAGTGTGATTAGAATTCGATGTAGCTTCCCTTCCTGGGATGCATGTCCAGGATGCTTTTCCTTTTCTCTTCACAAAGTTAGAAGTGTGTTTGTGTCCTCCTTTTTAGGCGTTTTAAATTGTCTCCTCCCAAAGACCTGCTTTTCCTGCAGCAGGAGCCTGGTGTGCACAGTAAAGCCCCAGCACAGACCCTCCAGATGAGCGAGGATCACGACTGTTCCAATGTGTTAAAAGCCATGGATTTTAATGTGCCAATCTGTTTCTTCTATACTTGTAAGAAAAATAACTTTTTCATTTTGTCTTCCTGAAACATGCTCCTTATTATACAGCAGGAGATAACCTTGGTGTTATTTTTAAAAAATCTTTTGACAGAAAAATTTATTCCTAAAAAGAAACACACTGATCTTACATTTATCAATATTTTTTGTAATAATAGCTCCTTGGAGAAGTCTTTTGTGTGGGAAAAAGTGTTGAATATAATCGAATTTATATACTTAATAGCCCTGAGACAGACACTATGATTATCCTGGTGACACTGATGATAAAAGAGACTCAGGGAGGTCAAGTAGTCTGTCCACAGTCACACTTTGTTAAATGACAGTACTGGCTGTCCAGTACAGATCATGGACTTCAGGACCAAGATTAATGAAATTATCCAGCCTTATGTTGTGCACCACAAACAAATATAATGAAGACATTAAATTAACAAAAACAAAATTGTGGTATGAATGAGAAGGGCATCGTTCGTTATTAGGCACGTGACTGGGTGACTGGGGTTGGATCTCAATATTTTGGGAAAGGACAAACTAAGCCAACTATCCAACATGCTTATTTTGATTTCTTCACTCTGAAGATGGCTCTTTTGAATTTGAAGAACAGCAAATTATATGCATTTGTTTCTGATTAAGCTAATTCACCAAGTCCTTTGCATAAGAAAGTGGCTAAAAAACTGTCCTTCCATTCATGAATTTCAATAAAACTGTTAAGAAAAAGGGGTCAACATTAAAGACATTGTCCTTTTATCTCCTTGTTTACATTCTTTTGGCAGACTTAGAAATGCTTCAAAACAAATGGGGAAAACCAAATATGAATTATCTGAGACTGAAAGGTAAGGAGACTAGGGAAAGGCAGATCAATATGGTTCCTTGATTCCCCAGCTTATAACTTCACCCCTCATATACTGGACTCCCTGATGTATCAGGAATCCATACTATTCTACTTTTTCTTCCCCTCTCCACTTTCCTGTAGTTGCTTTTCCTTTCACTGCTGATCTGTGTGTGTGTGTGTGTATGTGTGTGTGTGTGTGTGTGTGTGTGTGTGTGTGTGTGAAACTCAGGGCCTTTGACTGGGAGGCAAGTGCTCTCCTGAATTTTTTTTTTTTTTTGAGACAGGGTCTCACTTTATAGTTCAGGCTGGTTCTGAGCTCACTATATAGCCCAGGCAAGCCTCGAACTCAGCAATCCTCCTGCCTCTGCCTCCCGAGTGCTGGGATTACAGGCGTGAGCCACCATGCCCAACACTTCTCCTGAATATTTTCTTGAATAAATTGAATTCTTTATTGAATAATTTTAAAAAAACAAAATTCATCCCTGTGTATGATCAACTAATACAAGACAACTTTTCAAGTTTCAAATGCAGTGAAGGTATTATCTGTAATTATACATTAATACCAGAATTTGGTTTTATTAACAAATGAGTGCATTCATTTAGCATGAAAAAAGACCTGACTTTACACTAGATGGATTTGATGGAAATGGTACAATTTGTAAAGAGCCAAACATAAGCCCAATATCTATCATGGTGACTGATGCCCTCTTACTTTATTTGGGGCTGTAAAAGATTCAGGGTTTTATAACACAAAAATGAATATTCCTGGAGTAAGTAATAGGGGAGAAAGAGTCTATTCCCCATGAGTAAGTTCCTTTCTTGAAATATGAGAATTGTCTTCTTAAAGAGGAATTTTAGATGAAATGGGAAAAAGCCAGTGATGGATAAAAAAGAAGAAAAGCTTCTCCTGAAATCCATCTGCTTCACAGCCATGACAATATTCATATTCCCTCACACCCCCCTCTGCATTAGGGATGAAATTCCATCTATGCTTATTTTCTTCAAGAGCCTGCTACTCTTGTGGAACATAATCCAACTATCTCTGCCCTGCTAGAATACCTACTGCCGCATGGTCAATTAACTCTCAGCTCCTGAGTCTCCTCTTTGAAATGAGTGGTCCAGAGTGGTCACTACTTCCACCTACTTCACTGTACATCTTACTTTTTGGAGTTGACTTCTGTATTCCATGCATCTATGTTAGGTGTATTAGCACCTTCCATTTGCAACTGGGAAGGTTTCCCTAAGAATTTTATTCTGCCAGGTATTAGATACAATAATAATAGGTGGCAGGGTATACCAGAGAATTGAGGACACTGGCAAATTACTGTGAGGAAAGCAATTTGACATCCTTTCATCCTTGAGAGCTAAATGTGAAACCTAGGTGTAAAAGTCTAAAAAAAATTGAAAGTCACACTTGGAGAGAACTGGGGAGTGTACAGAAATCACTACTCAGAGCAAGGAAAGACTGGAGGTAGGACTGTGATTTGACAACATTATTTCTTTTCAAGATTAATGCATCTGTGGGATTTTTTTGGCCTTATTCCTGGATCCTACCAATTTCACAAGGACATTTACACAAATGGGTCCTGTAGTCTAGCTGATATTGGGGCCAGAAATGCTGGGCCAAGCATTTAGTTTCTCTTGCTTGGAAAGATGCTTGCCATTGTGAGTGTAGGCAGCTCCACCAGGGACACTGAACCTGTTAGTAACCTTTAGTTTAAGGCTGCCCAATAAGGTCTGCTGATCTTCTCCCTCCCTGCTTTGTGTTTTCTGTAAATTCAAAAGCAAATCCTGATAGTCAGATACCTCCTCCCCATCTTGTAGTCACAAATAAGACTTCTTTGAACCGATTCACTCTCTTCTTTAATACATATGTATAGAATAGTATCATCACTGCTATCATTGTACTGATTAGTTTTTTTCATGCCTTATGTCCTAGATTAATGGTGTTTCTCTTGACAGTGAGTCCCTGTTATGTTGACACCCTGAGAAGAATGCTACCAGTGTCAGCTAGATGTTTTTGCTGCTGGTCCTTAGGTGGACACTGCTTTATAAGCATTATTTCTTCTATTGTCTTCAAAAATATTTTTAAAAAACCTTCTAACTGAAAAATTTGATATTATCAGCATCTCTCTCTTCAGAAATAGAAAATGGAGCTGTAGTCTAGTTGCCCAAAATCACAACAAAGGACAGCTGAGGGAATTGAACTCTGACCTATTTGCTGGAAGAATTAAGCTATGCTTCTCCCCTAAATGACACATGATACCCAAAATCCCACAGTACTGTGGAACAAATGTGCCACAACCTTGAAATTCCCACGACCCCTTTATTAAAGTGGCCTGACTTCTACAGTGATGGCAGAGTCTGGCACAGACAGCTCAGCTGCATACCAGCTAGAACAGATCTTCTGGAGATGGCAGTACCATCAAAGTGAGCTTGTACTTTAATTGTGTTTCTGGCTCTGTTCTCAAATGGTCCTTTTTTTTGTTGGTGACTGCATAACTCTTGTATGGCCTCTGTTCATATCTACATTGGACACATCACATCCAGAGGGCAAGGCAGGCCAGACTTCTCAAAGCTTAAACCTCAAACCCTGCATCACTTCCAAAGCAGACTTTGATCGAAGCAGGTCACAGCCAGATGCAAGGAAGGCAAAGGCCATGAATCCCAGCACACATAATTCACTACAGTGGCTCAGAGGTAACCATTTACCATGCAGAGAAGTGCCATATTCTCTGTGTTATCAGCAAGGAATCCATGAAGTATAAATCCTGGTAGAGAAGATGAAGTCTCTGCTTCTGTTCTGTAGTGGTAACTGATATCCCAGAAGTTCAAGCAGAAACCAGCCAAAATCCTCACCGGTCAACTGGAAAAGAAGAGTGACAAGGATATTGTGGCACACATTGGAAGACTTGGTATTTTTATCCTGGAGGTGCAACACTGGCCAAAGTATGATTTATTTTGTCCACTAGTAGATGTGCTCCTCCTTTATTTATTTATTTATTTGGGAGGGCACTTAATTTGCAGGTTCAGAACAGTATAAACAATGCTCAGACACGTGCACACCCTTACCTCTACATAGAGATGGAAGAGTGAACAGCAGAATTGCTGGCCTTGGGTTGTAACTGGAGTAAGAGCTGTGGGTGCCTAATTAACGTACTGATTTATTCCAACAGATGCAATAAAGAGTCTTGTCACTTTCCCTTACAGCAAGGCATCCATTTAGAGAAGTCAGTCTTCAAGTTTTGTTTCCAAAATAGATCACATATTTTCAGTGCTCATTGAAAGAAAAGAGAAAGAAATGAGTGGGGGCTATGGCAGTCCATGTTATTTATAGTTTAATGATGTTGTTAGCGTTCAGACCATGAACTGAAACTCAGCTAAGCTGGTAATTTCCATATCTTTGGAAAGCTTTTAGCTCCTCACTGCTTGTTGGCATGGTAACATGACAAGAGTTATGATGTCAAAACCATATGAACCTCTGATTGATCTAAAATTACTTGGGAAACTTTCTCATTTAAAATTTCCATTGAGAGAGAGAGGGTGGGGCGCCTGCATGGCAGCTTCATTCCAGAGGAAAAAAGTCTATTTTTTGTAAATGACCCCAAAATTAATTCCCTATTTTCCTTTGCATGTAATGCCAAAAGAGATCACTGTCCTTCTGATGTCTTTGCTGTGTTCTTCTGTTCAGATCTTTTAACTCTCTTTCTGTTAATGGACAATAGCCAATTAGCCTTGTTTTTTGCAGAAAGAGCAGTATAGGCTCTGAGACCCTTGGGTGGTCTTTGGAATTTGCAGGCTTTCCCTGGAGTGAGGGACAGGATGGGCTTGAGGGAGTGTTTAGAATTTGGCAGAAAGGCCTGCAGATTTGAAGAACTGCATCTGCTGGACACTTGCAAGTCATCTGGAGCATTCTTCTATTCACTTAGAGAACATTACTGAAGGGCCACACATAGAAACAGGACAAGTTGCTCAAAGCCAAGAAGTGACAGAACAGAAATTTATGGGAAAAAATCGAAACCTATTAATGGGATTGGTAGGATTCACCCAGTTTTAAATTATACTCAGAAGGTGTATGAATTTAGGAAATTTACTTAAATTGATTTTATGAGGCTCAGTTTACATTTCAATAAAAATGGAAATAATGGAAGTCTGTTATGAGGACACAGTGCTTGCTGTAAAGAGGTAAATATGGTTCAATTTTCTCAAAGTTTAGTGAGAAGGATCAGCTCCTTACACTTTCCCTCCCCTTTTTCTCTCCCTCCTCCTTCCTTCCTTCCTTCCTTCCTTCCTTCCTTCCTTCCTTCCTTCCTTCCTTCCTTC
>PVIC010003172.1:0-70872 GCA_004025085.1 Thryonomys swinderianus
ACTTGCCCACACCTTAGCGAATTTCCACTCCCCTGACCTCTGAACAGCTGGTTCTTGCTTGACATTCAGATGTTGGCTCTGATGCCCCATCTTTAGAGTGCACTTCGCTCACCACCCAATCCACATTGGCCTCCTATAACGAACTACATGATCTCATTCTAACTCTCAGCATCGCCTTGCTTCTTCCTGCTGTTTTTCTTGTCTTCTGTTTGTCCTATGTCATCATTCAGTAGAATGTCTGGGAAAGCTGGAGTCTTTGTGGCAGGGTGTCTCCGCTCATAGATGGTATCAGTGGACATTTACTGAATAGATAAAAGATTGACTGAATGAATAAGTGAGACTGTCAGAAACCCACGTAGATGAAAATGCTAAAGGCCAAGGATTTAGCTCACTGGTCCCAGTGTCTGCCTGGCAACCCCAGGTCCTGAGTTCGACCCCTGGCACCATGTACCACAATGCCGGGTGTGGTGGCTCACACCTGTCATCCCAGCACTGGGGAGGCAGAGGCAGGAGGACTGCTGTGAGTTTCAGGCTAACTTGGGCTACACAGTGAGTTCGGAGCCGGCCTAAACTACTGTCTCAAAAACTAAAATAAATAAATAAAAGTTAGAAAGGTGAGATCCCCATCATCCACAAGAAAGGAAACAGGAATTTCATGTGCCTGCTCAGGGTCATAGAAAGGACACTTTACAAAGAAAACACAAGGGGACCTTTCCATGACCTGGAAAGACCATTTGCTCCCAATACCTATGGAAAGTAAGCCCAGAAAAACCTCCTAAAATACAGGGGAACCTCAGAAATTAACTGTGTTGGTTGAAAGAACATCAATACATCTACTCAGGGAGCAGAGTGGCAAGGCAGGAGCCAGTTACAAAGAGCTCTGATAATGAGGAGTTTATTCTACTTGCTCAAGCAGCAGTATATTAGACATCTACGGATTCACAGAGACAGGAAGTAAGACTGTGCTCTCCACCTTTCTGATGCTAAGGGGTCTGTGCTAACATCTCTCAGCTGCCAGCAGCTTGGCTGCTGGGTGTCCCCCGCCCCTCTCCCTTGTTTAGCATGATCTTCAATCTTCGATCTTCGTTGTGAAGAAATGTGATATGAAGGAGATAAGTTTATCACCATGAGAGTTAAAGAGGCAAGTCAGAGAAGTATCGAAGTGAGGTCCCCTTAAGGAAGAGGAACACAAGGCTGTGAAGTTTTAGGTTATTGGTTGGCTATTCCCAAATCTCAACGGGAAAAGAGACTCGTGTATAGGACCTTGACATGGATGGGCATCAGGGTACCAAGTTCAAAACTGCTGTTTCAGGCCTCAAAAAAGTCACGGCCAAGCTCATCAGACTCTGGAATGGAGTATGTTCATACCACTGGGGTTCACATGAGCCAGGAACATCAGATGAGCTGGTGGGGAAGGTCCATATAAAGGCTTTTTAAATTAGGATTGAAAAGAACCCTGAGAATGAATTCATCCTGCAGAAACAGAGCCAGGAATGTATGATGGGCCCATTCACCATGGGGAAAGAGAGACGATTTGGGAGTTAGTGTGATCGATCTGTAAATCTGACACAAGGCATGTCCCAGCATCCTTCCACCCAGTTCGTGTTGTTTCTTTTCCTTTCTTCTCTTTTTTAGGGATCGTGTATTTCTATTTCCCTAAAAACTAATAACACACTTTTTGAGCCGGAAATTTAGCTCAGTGGTTCCAGCACCTGCCTTGCAAGCGCAAGGTCCTGAATTCGATCCCGGTAACCACATACAATGCTGGGCGTGGTGACTCACACCCACCAGCATATACCACAGTGCCGGGCGTGGTGGCTCATGCCTGTAATCCCAGCACTCCGGAGGCAGAGACAGGAGGATTGCTGAGTTCGAGGCTTGCCTGGGCTACATAGTGAGCTCAGGACCAGCCTGAACTACAAAGCGAGACCCTGTCTCAAAAAAAAAAAAACTAATAACACACTTTTCATAAAGAAAGAGGGCTTGTGGTGGTTGGAGATGACAAAGGTGAGGGACAAACCTTTTTTTAAAGTTTGTCTCGGGACCCAGCACCCCTCCTGCTGTCACAGCCCCTGCCCTCTTGGTGCTCTTTGGAGGCACCGCCGTCATGCTTGGAAGCACATGTTTTCATTCTCCGCATTTTGCTCCCAGCGCGGATCCTTCCCATGGATGGTAGCAGATGGCCATTCCCACGGCAGTGGCAGTGTCGCCGTCTGCCAGTCTTCTACAGCAATTCGGAAGCCTGGTGTCTTTGGCACATTTGTGCTTGGTTTATGGCAAATCACAACCCACATGAAGCAAAACACCAAGATGGCAACAAAGACTGCGCAGGCAGCACGGCTCATTTCAGGGTCACAGACAAGACACGGCCACGGGCCCCTCTTGCGACAGCTCCACTGACCAAGAAGGGATGGCGTCCCGGCCACGGAGCGGGTGCCTGTGGCAGCAGTTTGTGGATAAAGAGCCAGAAGGCAGCACGACGGATTCTTGGGTCGGTCTCAGAGCCAGGACAAGGGATGCGCACATGGGACACTCAGACGACAGTGGCCCAGCAGCCAGGACCAGGAGGAGGACAGCGTCCAGCACAAGGACAATCGCCCAGAGCAGGGCTCAGCAAGCTTTCTGCAAAAGGTCAAACATTAAATATTTGGGGCTTTTCAGGCCCTAACTTCTTTGTTGTTACTAAGACAACGTGAATTATAAGGCTGTGTCCTAAAAAGCTTTATTTAGAAACACTGAAATTCAAATTTCACATCATTTTCATGAAATATTATTCTCATTCTTTTTAAAATTTTTCAACCACTTGAAAAAGTAAAACCCATATGAGAAACACAAAGTAAAACTGAAGGGCAAAAAGAAAGATCATAGTAAGTAGAGAGTTAGATCATTCTCAAAAGGAAATGGCATCAAGAGGTGGGGGGAGTAAGGGATGAAAAGAAGGGACTGGGATGTGTTGTGTACATATGCCAATGCCACACAAGGAAAACAAACATGGCGGACTACAAATACGGATTAATAAATGAAGATAGGGCTGGAGATTTAGCTCAGTGGTTCCAGCGCCTGCCTAGCAAGCACAAGGGCCCTGGTGCGATCCCCAATCACCACATACAACAACACTGGGCGTGGTGACTCACGCCCACCAGCAATCAGTACCACGTACCACAATGCCAGGCATGGTGGCTCTGTCATCCCAGCACTCGGTAAGCAGAGGCAGGAGAATTGCTGAGTTCCAGGACTGCCTGGGCTACATAGTGAGCTGATGGCCAGCTGGAACTACAAAAGGAGATCCTGTCTCAATAATTAAATGAATGAATGAATGAAGAAAAATAAAATAAACTCCAAAATGCATTCTTAGCACAAGTTTCTTACAAAAAACCAGGCTGAGAACCAGTTCAGCTCATGAGCATACTTACCAACTTCTAGTCTAGAATGACGCCCTCCAAAAGAAATAATGTGAACCACAAATGCAACCCATGTACATAACTTAGAATTTTCTAGTAGCCACATTCTTAAAAACCATGAGGTTAAAAATAATCTGAAATTCTTTGAGTACCTGTTTCCCACAAAATAAGGCCATAGGGTGGTTGTGACAGTTAAGTGACTCAGTCATAGAAAGCACCTAGAACAGTGCCCAACAACATATAGCAAATCCTCAAGACACTCCAGTGTTGCCCTTTATAAAAAAGAAGCAGGTAGGGCCGGAGATTTAGCTCAATGGTGCCAGCGCCTGCCTTGCAAGCGCAAGGTCCCGAGTTCAATCCCTGGTAACCACATACAACAATGCTGGGCGTGGTCACTCACACCCACCAGCAATCAATACCACATATATCACAGTGCCAAGCGTGGTGGCTCATGCCTGTAATCCCAGCACGCGGGAGGCAGAAACAGGAGGATTGCTGAGTTCCAGGCTTGTCTGGGCTACTTAGTGAGCTGAGGACCAGCCTGAACTACAAAGCAAGACCCTGTCTCAAAAACAAAAAAAAAAGGAAGCAGGTAAAATCATGGGTTGAACTAAATACAACCAAAATATTATCATTTCTATACATAATTCATGTAAGAAAATTCTTCAAATGTTTTACACTCGTTTTTTTTCATACTGAATCTTTGAATCCAGGGTAGGTTTTACTCTTCATTTCAAGTGCTCAACAACCACCTGCAACTAATAGCTCTACACAGGGCAGCAGAAATTTGGACAAATCCAAGCATTGAAGGTCAGAATTTAAGCCACAGACCAGACCCAAGTAGACCAGGATGAGGCCGTATCGCACTGAAATGGCAAAGTCCAAGGTTAAGGGGAAGGTTAAGTATGGGCACCTAGACAAATACCAGAGCAGACCGTGACCCAGGATTGAAGATACCACCTGAGCAGCCCAGAGAAGCTTCAGTAACCACCACCTGTGTCTGGGCCAGGCACCACAGGAAACACGTCACATTCATGCTCTCGGTTAATCTTGACAGGGGCCTTATTAGTGAACGTTCTTATCTTCAAGAGTGAAATTGGAAAGAAAAGGAAGTGATGGGTTCAAAATCAAGCCGTAACGTAAGATTCCAACCTGCATCTACCGGGCTCTGACACCTACTGAGCCCCGGCACTGCGCTAACCTTACGCGTAGCCGAGGATGCACGAAAGATCAGAATGTGGGAACAGACGTCCAGCGAGGTCCTGGCATCCACCCACTTCTCCACGCTCACTGCTCCCATCCCCTCTCCTCCCTTCACCTTATCTGAAGCTGTGGGGCAGCTGCAACCCTGGTCTCCAGGCTCCTTGCTCCAGGTTTTCCAGCACATGCCCGCTTCTGGACATACTTTTTCCTGGCTCTGTCTCCACTGGCTTTTCTTGGTAACAGAATGAAAGCTCAAGCTCAGGAACCACGAACCCTAGGCCACCTGTCTTACTCTAACAAGCTGTCTCCAGCTGCTAAAACAGCGCTGTGGACCCTGTGTGGCCTGCCAGCCCTTGGCCTCCCCTCTGAATTTAAGTGGATATTCTAGAATCCAGGGAATAAGCCACAGTAGCACCAGCAGTGATTTTTTTCCCCCAAATACAACCTACGATGTTTACACCTACACCCTAAATCACAGTGTCTCCTCAGCTTCAAATGACTTTGCCTCTACTTACCCCTCCTTCCACGTTCACACAGATCCTGAATATGTCAATCACATTCCTTCTTGAAATTTTGGTTCCCTTGTCCCTGTCTGGACGCTGCCAATACCGTGTCTGTCGCACTCTTATAACTTTTACCGCTTTCCCCTTTGTCTCACGTACACCTCAGTGTGTTCCCATCCCCCCTGCCAGGCCATCAGCTGCCAAAAGAAAGGCACAGCATCTCCTGTCTTCCACAGCCTGGGCCGGAATGCTTCGTGCTAACGGACTTACCAAGCTTGTTCAATTAAGAAGGAAATCTAGGGCCGGAGGGTTAGCTCAGTGGTTCCGGCGCCTGCCTCGCAAGCACAAGGTCCTGAGTTCAATCCCTGGTAACCACATAGAATGCTGGACGTGGAGACACGCCCACCAGCAATCAACACCGCATACCACAATGCCGGACGTGGTGGCTCACGCCTGTCATCCCAGCACTCGGGAGGCAGAGACAGGAGGATTGCTGAGTTCGCGGTGGCTTGCCTGGGCACCATAGTGAGCTCAGGGCCAGCCTGAACTACAAAGCGAGACCCTGTCTCAAAAAAAAAAAAAAAAAAAGAAGGAAATCTGTGTTAGCTGAGTTTGACTTCATCTGTCATGACTACCATCTAATTTATTCCTTAAGACTGTGCATGGAAATTTAACGGAAATTCCCGGTGTTAATCTAAAGATATACAAGGAAGTCATAGCAGGATCTCAACGTGTCACCATTAACCAGCAAAAGAGAACCCTGCCACTCGACTTCTCGGTTTTGCTTTTGGCTGTTAGAAAACTCAACCAAAAACTTGGTGCTCAGAGACAGAAGTGTCCCCGACACAGACATCTCAGATCTCTCCATCCCCGTCCTCCATTTACTCATTCAAGAATTTCTTTCCTGATTCCTCCACCTACCTCGGCACCCTCCTGCTGGGAGGGAGGGAAAGCCCGGCCTAGAGAGACCTTGCAGAGCCGAGTGGCGCTCACACCCCGGACCGAGAAACCCTGGCGCCCCAGATGCCCTCTGTTCCTTCAGTTCACAGAGCAAATTACATCTGCCAGCTCCCCAGGCAAAAGGCTCTGCTGCCGAACAGAAAGGTCAAGAGCAACATTCCTCACCACCCGATGGCGGGGCCAGGCCTGCGGCCAGGGTCCCGGTCTGGACATTTCCACCTGCTAAGAGCACAGGGTGCCTCAGGCCTGCCCGGTCAGGATTGACATTTTCTCTTTAATTGCTAACCCTTCTTTTTTATCTCTCCAGGAGCCGAGTCATTTCTTTCAAGCCACACAGCTGGCATTCTGGACTCCTCTGGACTTTCATCATAGTGAGAGTTTTTTCTCCAGGAGTGTTTGATGGAGATAAGCTGAGGCCCGAATCAACGGCGTGTCACATGCGTGTACTGTTCGATGCCTTTCTGTGCACAAGCAATCACGCAGGCATTGTGAGAACCATGGGTCATGGGGAGGCAGGAAGATACGTCACTTATTATTATAAGGACTAATTTAAAAAACTTGCTTAAAAGAATCTTCAGCTTCTCTTCCTGCCCAAGAAGCGGGGGCTGCCAGGGTGGTGGCAGCTGTTCCTGACTCTCCCTCTTTGGTTTTAGCATTGTGGCCGCAGGGGTTGGGGGGCAGTAAGGAAGCAAGAGAGGACATGCTGGGATATTTAAACATAAACAAGTCAAAAAGAAATCTACAAAAGCCATGATGAAGGGAGGGAAGAAAAAAGTGATTCAGAGGTGCTTTGAGCCCTCTCCTTGTAACTCTTTGGGATCCTTCGCTTCATACTTTCTGGGAAGACAGCACCTCCTCTGGCCACCGGCATCCTCCCCTGGGTGCTGGGCGAACCCTCGGTGCTGGCAGAAGGTCACACTAAGCACGCAAGGACAGCCCTTGCCTCCCCACGTCTTGCTCCTCAGTGAGGGACCTGGGGAGCCTCCTCCAGCAGGACTAAGGCAGCTCCTTTTGGGGTCTCGTTGTATCTGTTCAGGGAACCCAATATAAGCTCCCTTCCAAGGCTGGCCTGGAGAATGTCTGAATGTCACCATTCCCACCACCCCCATACTCTGCCCACAGTCAGACTAACTTGTGTCCCAGGACAAGAAGAGACTCAGCTTCTAAGCTACGCCAAGAAATTCTCCCAGGGATGGTGGATATAGTTTTTTCTTCCCTTTTTCTGCTGAAGAGACTTGATTTCAGTTTCCTGAGATTCAAGCGCTGGTTGCAAAATATCCTTCTCTATTACCCAAGAGGTCTGTGAAATTGCCAAATAAATAATGCTCCTAAAAACATGCTCCACTGAGCCAAAATTCCCACTCGAGCCAATGGATTAAGCTTCTCCCGCAAACCTGTTCTGCATGCATGTAGTTATACACACAGCAAAGCATAATGTATTTATGGCGATACAAAGCAAAACCCAGAGGTATTCAGTCTCAAAAGCGAGAGATGATTTCTGAGTCAAATCTACGAATGCAACAACAGTCCAGCCAGAAGTCAGAGGGGCCGGCAGCAAGTTATCACACGACACAGAGACACAGGTGGTGCAGAATTAAGGGGTGAGAAGGATCCAGAAGTGTACATCTATATGCTGGGACAGGTCCAGCTACCTACAGGGCCATGACAGTGCCAGGTAGGGTGGCCTGGCTCAGCTGGCCCCCGGGTGGCCATGAAATTGAGGGTTACAGGTTCTTCACGCCACTCAGTCCAGCAGAAGGCATTTCCTTTTCAGGCCTGTTCCTTTGTCTGAGATCTGCCCTTAGGAAGGGAGGGTTGAGGGAATCAGGGCAGGAGCATTTGGGATAAATGTACTTCCTCTGGAGCTCGCCTTGAATGATACTAATTGGATTCTAATTGAAATCATCCACCCAGGCCCCAAGTGCATCTGAAGGGAACATCAAAATCCGGAAGCCACACCCTGGAGAGTTTGCAGGCACCTGTCTCAGTGCACAGCTCTACCCAGTATATTATTTGTCTATCAGACCTTGATACACCTTCAGAGATGCCACAGACTACCCTGCAAAACACAAGGAGAGCACAGCCTCTATTTTGGGCTGCCCTACAAAGCTGGGTTTTGACCTGATAAGACTATTACAGTTCATTTAGCATCACTGCCATGTGCCACGCTAATTAGGACTTGGGGACTCTTAAAATCACTGGCTAAAGCAGTGTTTCCTCCCAAGCTTTTCTGTGATGTGGTCCAAGTCCTTCTAAAATTTGTATGCAATGAATAAAGAGGGGTCAGGAGAGGCATAGGAAGTGGAAAGGAGTGTGGTAGGCAGAGGTGACTAGGAATTTAATATTCTCTCCAAGAGTAGACAAGTTCTCCACACAGTCTTTGTGTACACTTTTCCACAAACGTTTACTGAGCCCATGATATGTGCAAGGAGTTAATTACTACAAGTCCTAGGGATATCGTCTCCCAGAAGTATATATTTTGCTGGAGGAGAGTCAAATAAATAAACATGAATAAATAAAAAATGCTTTTGCTTGGTAAGGGCAACCAAAAAGCGAGATAGAGCAGTAAGATATAGAGTAGATTGGAAACACTGAGCCAGAGTACACGAAAAGACCTTTCCAAGGTCTTGAGCCAAAACAAGGAGAAGATCCATGGGATCTGAGTAAAGAGTCTTTCAGAAGAAGCACCAGTGGTATAGATCAGCTAAGGCTATGAGGGGTTTGACACATCTGAGAGTCAGAAAGAAAGCCAATGTAGGTAACAGGGAAAGGTAAGAGAAAGACAAGACCAGAAAGGAAAAAGGAGGCAGGTAAGACCAGTAAGGCAAGCAGCGTCCAGATCCTCGTATAGGGTATTGTTTGAACTACATTCTTGGCCCGTGAAATGGACCACAGAAGCAAGCATGTATGGAAACCATCCCTTTACACAGGAAAGTCTTGCGACCCCATTTCTAACGCTGTTCTGACTGCTCTGTGGAAGACGACTCGGGGGAGAGCAGAAGCAGGCAGTCAGCCCAGTTAAGAAGCTATTACAAGAGTTCAGCAATAAAAATAATGACTTGTACTAGTGAGGAGCAGTAGAGGTGGAAAAACTTGGAAAGAGTTCATGGGCCGTACTACTGGAATTGTACATGAAAGACAGGAAATTTAAATTTTCAGGACTTTGAGCCTAGGCAGTGGGCTAGATGGGGCTCTAAGTTTCTTCTCACTCTTTGGTACATCGGTTTTTTTATTTCTTGGTATTATGGTAAGAACTACAATGTCCTCAAACTTCTGCTGTGGTTGGAAGGTGACTGGGGCATGGAAAAGAGAGTGATTCCTTGAGTAGCTCACAACTGACTGTCCCTTTCAGAGCCGGATCTGGTCCTAAGAGGCAGGTCACTGAGGTCTGTGACCCAGAAGGGTGTGCTCTCTTCCCTGGCTCCTCCTTTGGTTCCGAACTTCCGGTTTCCGGGTCTCCACAGACTAAGCAGCCCTTCTCCGACCAGGCCCTCCTTCCACCATGCATTTTCTGCCTTGGAGTCAGGCGACTGGGGGTGGAAATTTAGCTCACAAACCCCTCCTGCTTTAAATTGCAGCGATGGGTATTGTATCCAGCCTCTGGGAAATAACTAAGGCCCTTTATAACACATCACTCTTGGAAATGTTCTGGTTTTATATATATACTTGTGCCTTTTATATTGCCTTGTCGCCCTCCTCCAGAAGTCAGGCTTTAGAAACGACCTTGCCAGAGTCACTCGGGAAATGGCCTGACCTTATTCAAGGCTGGTACCTTGACTTGATGCCCGCATCTTTCCTCTCTGGCCTCCTCTACTCGGCTCTAGCAATTACCTCCTTTTCTACATGATTGATTTCTTCCACCTGTGGGGTCCTCGCCAGCAGGCTACAAACACACTGCCCTGTCATTCACTTTTAGGGCCAAACGAAAGATCCACATCCTCCCCCAGCCCATGGCTCCCCCCAACTCTTACCCCACTTCTGGTTCTCTTCAGAAGAAGACAGATTTCTACTCACTGTCTTAGGTCCCTCACCTATTTTCTTCTCATTGATCCTCAGTTCGGTGGCCATGCCCACTTCTCCTGGAAATTCCCTTTAACAAGGCCATCAGTGCCCGTGTCCAGCTAAAACCCACCATCCACTCACTGAAGTAACTAGATCTTGCAGCAGCATTAGCCAGCACTCACCACTCAATCCAGGTCACTGTGCTGCTGCGACCCGCTCTTCCTCTTCTCCACAGCTCCCTCTTCTCCTCAAGCCATGGATGTTGGGAACAATCCTGTTTGGGAGGAATAATAGGAAGGTCAAAACTGACCAGGCCTTCCTGCAGACAGACTTTGGACTTAACTATATGTTGCAAGAGAATCTTGTTTGGGAGAAATAATTGGAACACCCTTCCTGGCTGCCTACGACTTTGCAATCAGCTCACCTTCACCTTGGAGAACAACAAGGACTCTGGTCGTCGCACATGCTGTGATGCTTCAAGGTGGAACTGCTCCATTGCTGGTGTTTACCCCGCCTTCTGAGTCTTTGTTACATTTTTGTTATTGGAGAGGTGCTGAATAAAAGTGTGGCAGACTGGGGCCTGCGGTCTTTTGCTACCCAGAGTAGCATGGATCAGGCCCAAACTCAGTTTCTCTAAGCTATGTATTATTTCGCTGTGTGCCATTGACTCACAGGAGACTAGAACCTAAATCCAGAGGTCCTAGTTATGTGCCCCTCCCCTGGATCCTACAATGAAGGCCTTAGTCACCCCCATTCAGTGCTCCAACTCTGTTCTCAGTGCTCTGTGACGTAAGCCCTCCCCTCCAGCCAGGTAGACCAAAGATCAGGAAACTGATTTTCCTCAAGCACCTTCTATCTGATACTCTATAAAATATTCTCTTTTTAATTGGAGTGTAATCCCCAGGGGAAAAAAAACCCATAAAGTAAATATTAACCCCATTTTACTGATGATAATGTTGAGACTTAAAGAACCTGAGTGCTGTCTCAGAATCTAGGAGCCAGGGGATATCAGAGTTGGTACCTGACCTCACATCTCCCTGATCTCAGATACCCAACACCTTCCAATATCCCAAGCTGCATTTACAATAGGAAGGATTGGGCGAGGGAATTATGAGGAAAGGAAACTTCCTGACATTTGTCCCGCCCTAGAATTCCTTCTCCATGTTCCCTCTGCTATACCACAGTCCTCACTGTTTTTCTAATCCTAGAGTAAAATGATTGACCCTGGGCTGGAGATTTAGCTCAGTGGTTCCAGCGCCTGCCTTGCAAGCACAAGGTCCTGAGTTCGATCCCGGTAACAACATACAATGCTGGGCGTGGTGACATGCCCAGCAGCAATCAATACCACATACCATAGTGCTGGGCATGGTGGCTCACACCTGTAATGCCAGCACTTGGGAGGCAGAGACAGGAAGATTGCTGAGTTCAAGGTTTGCCTGGGCTACATAGTGAGCTGAGGGCCAGCATGAACTACAAAGCGAGACATTGTCTCAAAAAGAAAAAAAATTATTTACCCTGCAAGAACCTATCCCTGGATGCCCTGTCCAGTCCTATTCCTCAGTAGACATTTTCTACTGGTAAAGGGAAACATTCTGTCCACCTGGCAGGAGAGTCACTGGGACAAAAAGATGAAATATGAAACTCATTGAGACTTAGTGTTTGTTATTACCATATTATTATTATTATTCCTCTGGGCTTTATCATTATTATTTTCACTTTTCACATGCCATCGATTGAGGCTTTCTCAGATGTAGTTTTATTTATCCTGCCACTGTTCAACCTGACATAGGGGAGACCTCCTCCTCCCCCCTAAAAAGTCAGTGCCAATAATGCTCATTTGTGCACTAGTAACACAGTCTTTGCTGTGGCCTGCAATCTTGTAACTCATTCCTGATGCAGAGGTACAACGGATTCCATCCACGCCACAGCTTTCCATTTTCCCTAGCACACTGCTCAGAGTCACACATTATAAATGGCCTTTTGCGTTATCTCTCTATTCCAGTAAACCTCTCCCCTAGTCCTTTACCCCATCTAGAGCCCATGGCCTGCAGCAGCTTGCCACAACCGGATGGGCTGCTCTTTGTAAAGTTATCGATCCCTATAAACTACTTTATTAGCAGTCATTATTATTCTGTTTCTAATCATCACTTTAATTAAAGTTTTACCATCCCCATTAAAAAGGGTATATGACTTTTAACAGGCTGAATGGTTCGCTCTCGGCCATGAAGCAATCCTGTGAAATCAGCCAACAGACTCTAGGTTTCAAGGATTTTTTGAAGCCCATCTCCCTTCGGATAGAGTGTGTTTATGAATGAGTGGAAACACGGTGCCTGGTGTTCCCTCCTTGGTCGCCCCTTTGTCTCTCCCACTAAGGTAAGAAGTGCCAGACTCAGTAGTCCCACTACAAGAACTCTCCGGCCGTGGTACTAGAGGAACTCACTTCAACAGTCTATCAACTCAAAAGAGGATGTTGATTTGAGATGCCACAGGCTCCTCCAAGTCTACATGTCTTGTAATACCCACTTTAGCAAAAACTACTCCTCTTACGGGAGTCCTCCACTCACTCAAGGACCAAAATAATAAACAGAAGTAATCACTTCTCTGACTCAGTGTAGACCCAGACGGAATCATTTGCTGAGGCTTCTGCCCCTGAGAGCTTCCTAATCCTCTTCCCCTCGTGCTAAACTGAGTTCTTTTGTGGGAAGAATGTATCTTGACCGATCTCATGTCCGCAACACCAAAACCAGTGCCTAGAACAGAAGTCTTCAAGGGGTCTGAAGTCAGGAGGATAAGCCTACAGTGGAGACTAAAATGAAATCACGTGTGCCAGGCGTGGTGGCTCACGCCTGTCATCCCAGCACTCAGGAGGCAGAGGCAGGAGGATTGCTGAGTTCCAGGCTTGCCTGGGCTACATAGTGAGCTCAGGGCCAGCCTGAACTACAAAGCGAGACCCTGTCTCAAAAAAAAAAAAAAAATCATGTGACTACTGCCCCACAGGCCTCTTTCCTTTTCATGTCTCCAAAAGTCACGGGCAAGGATGTTCAGAGAAGCATTGTTCCTAGCACCCAAAATAGGACACCCCCCCCCCCGGGGAATGGATAGAGTAAGTGTGGTCCGTGTGGACAGTAGGGTACTCAAGGGAAGGAGATTCTGACACCTGTGCCACCCGGGTGAACTGCAGGGAAATCATGCTGAGCGACGCAGACACGCATGGGCTGGATGGTTCCACTTTTCTGGGGTGTCGGGGGTAATCCAACTCGTACAAACAGAAGAAAAATGGCGGTTGCCAAGCATTAGGAGAAAATGGGGGATGGGAAGGCATCATTTAATGAGTTTCTGTCCAGGAGGTTGAGACATTTCTGGAGATTGTGGTGGTGGTAGTTGTACAAATGTAGGAACGTGCTTAATGCCCCTGAGCTGTACCGAAAATCGTTAACATGATTAATTTTAGGTTTGTGTGTTTTTTCCATAACTTAGAAGACAATGAGATAGTATTCTTGATTCCTCAAGGGCTGTGAGACAAACCTTTCCTGCATCTTCACCCGGATTCCAACAAGACTTAACCAGACCATGGGACGAACACAAATTGCACTCATTCTTCTACTTAGCACACGCTGAGTGCCTACTCTGTCTTGAGAACTAGAAGTAAAAGGCACACTGCATACCACGTGCACAGGAGCGCTTCCGAAGGCTGCCAGGTGCCCTCCACCCCACCTAAGACTCCCCGTGGTCCTTTCATTCCCACCGTCAGGAGTCAGCCAGAGTTCCTCCAGCGGGAGGGAGAATCACCCACATCCAGGGTCCTATCACCCTTCATCCCTGGCCTGACGTCATCTTGCTTCTCAAATCCCACAAGGTGAAGGGCCATACAAACTCGCCCTTCACCTCCAAACCGCAGCTGCTCTCAGCCCACGGAAACACCAGAACGGATCTGTGGGGACAGCCTAGGGACAGACACCCTGGGATTTGTCTCGGGTACAAATTGCAAGGGAGGGCGATTGGAAACTCAGTCATCAAGATAAATGATATTTTCATAGCCTATTTTTTAAATCAGATGTGATTCAGGGAATGCTGTGGTGAAGAAATTACGGGTGCCACGTTTCATTTTTGTCCCAGATCATTACGTCATGGTCCCACCCAGACCCTGCTTCTCCATTTCAGGCTCTCTGTCCTCACAGCCAGCACCTCAAACCTCCTCCTCTCAGACCTGCAGCAACTTTTCTCAACAGACAACTAGAGGACTGAACTCACCAGAGGGAATTCAACAGAACTATCTGAGGCTCCTCTGCTGGACAGCAGAAGGCGGAGCATCTGTTATGGACTGAAAGTTCACTGCCCCCATTCATATGCTGAAATCCCACCCCCAAGTGAGGGCATTAGGAGGCAGGGCTGTTGGGAAATGTCTATGTCATGAGGACGACTCTCTCGTGAATGAGATCCGTGTGTCTGTGAGAACTAGCTTCTGCCATACTCAGCCTTTGATAAGCCAGAGATGGGTCCTCCACGGGGGCACCTTGATCTCAGACTTCTCATCTCCAGAACTGATAATGACAGCGCGAATCAGCATGCTCCTGGCCACTCTCCTACTAGCCTGCCGGTACTTGGGAGCAAGTTCTGTTCTTTCTTCATTCACATCTACGTCTACAGGCCTTAGCACAGCGCTTCAAAGTGAGCAAGGTCCCCGTGCATGATGATAAAACTCCCTTTAAAATATTTTTAAATTAATGCCGGACGTGGTGGCTCACACCTGTAATCCCAGCACTCGGGAGGCAGAGACAGGAGGATTGCTGAGTTGGCGGCGGCTTGCCTGGGCACCATAGTGAGCTCAGGGCCAGCCTGAACTACAAAAGCGAGACCCTGTCTCAAAAAGCAAAAAAAAAAATTTTTTTTAATTGATTTTATTGGTACATTTTACTTACACATTATGCTCACATTCAACATTGAGGGTTTGTATCAGTACATGACACATATCTTGATACAAATCCCCTTTAATGCGAAGGGTCCCTGTGAGAACCTATAACCAAGTACATCCACTTTGGCCTCTGGCTCTTCTTTGCCATGCATGAGGTTACATGGCAGCACTATGGTCATCATTGTCATCATCGTCATCTTCTTGTTCTTTTTCTTCTTTTCCTTCTTCTTTTCCTCCTCCTCCTCCTTCTCCTTTATCCTCTTCAATCAAGCTTCTTGGAGAGGTTAAGCTGCTTTTTAATCAAATGCATTTCCCTTGCAACCTGTTCCTCACATCGTCTCTACTAAGCAGGTCACAAACTCTCGCCTATAATTACCCCCTATTTTGAGCTCAGCCTTCTAAGCCTTCACAGTGAAGTTCATCCCCAGTGGGTAATTTTCAGCTGTTCTGTGAGCTCAAACCAATCCCCACCCCAAGCCCCGACAACCTCTCATAGACACTCCGCCATTCACTATTTTATTTCTTTAATTGGATTTTAATTTGTCTCACTAAACCCAGATTTACTTGAAAATTCTCCATTCCATGTTGAAACTGCAAATTGAAATGACACACACCTTACAGACAAGAGAAACAGGATGCAGGCAAGAAAGTTACAAAGGGCAGAAACAGGGCTTAAAAATGGTCAGAGAGATGAGATGACCCAGTGCCCAACACTGATAGTCTCACACTGTGAAAATGTTTCAGAAAGCCGGAGCACCCACTGATGGGGGGAGTCCCCCCCAGGATTGCCTCAGCTAACCACACTGTAACCAGACAACAGCGCCATTAAATGCTGTCATTAGAAAATGCCTTCCCTTCCAAAGTAGCCCTGACCTCCAGAAACTACAACCAAAACCCTGCAAAGGAGACATCAGCTGGCATCAGCTTGCTAAAAGTAAGCAGTGAACTGTGCCTCTCCCTAACTCCCGCACAGTGGAAGAGTAGACGTCTTTTTTTAACAGGGAGTGGATTGGGTTTGTATAGTTCCGGGACAAATAGATGCGTATAGGAAATCAATTTCCCAACAATGAATCTTCTAAAGAAATGATTTGCAGAGCCAGGCATAGTTGCACAGGCCTGTAATTCCAGAAACCTGGAAGGCTGAGATAGGAGGATCACAGGTATTAATACAGCTTGGGCAATTTAGCAATCTAGCGAGATTTCATCTCAAAAAAATTTTAAAGAGTTGAATATGTACCCACTGCAAAAGCCTTCTATTCAATCCTGGTACCATAAGAAGAGAAAAGAGAAGACAAGAATAAAGAAGAGGGAGGTGAGGGGAGGAAAAGAGAGCAGAGAAGAAAATAGAAGAGAAAAGAAGATACAAGATGAGACATTTGTAGGAAAAGCCACCTGCTCAGGCTCCCTAATTACTGCACTGCAGCTTGCAAAGTACCCAAATGTAGGAGGACTCTCGCATGGTGGCAGGAAATACTTTCTGTTTCTATAATGGAGTAACTGAGGTTGGTTATTTCCTAGGGAAGGAGGTTTATGGGGCTCGTGGTCATGGCAGATAGCATCACAATGGTGGGAGCACAGGCAAGAGGGGGAAGATCGCACACTGAAACTAGATGACAGAGTGAGGGGAAGAACCAGTCTAGCTCTCTCAAGAACTAACTCAGAGTCCCACGAGAACTCCTCCGACTTCTTCCCAGAGTAATAACTCTCCACTAGGCATGGTGGCACACACCCGCAATCCCAGAACTCAGGAGGTTGAGGCAGGAGGATCACTCAAGTTGGAGGCCACCCTCACTACATAGTGAGTTCAGGGCCAATGTGACCCCTGGAGACAGTATCTCAAAAAAAAAAGAAAGAAAACAAAGGGCAATGATTCTTATGATCTAATGACCTCCTTCTAGGCTACCCATCTTAAAAGGCCATTAACCTCCTAACATCATCATACCACGAGCAAGCTTCTAGCACACAGACCCTTGGGAAATGAACCACTTCTACACCAAAGCAGCAAACTCGTCCAACTCCTTCCAAGGAAAAGAAGGGAGGCTGAGTGGAGCTTGACCAGGATGATCCCACCTTATCCCTATCAGCGGAGAGAAGAGCAGTCCCATGTCCATATCATTCTGTACTTTCTCAGCATTAAGCTGTCCGGGGACAGAAAACAGAATGGGGCATTAAGTTATTCGGGGAGGAGTGGGACAGAAGGAGAACAGAGCACAACTCTGTAAGCACTGAAGTCAAAGCAACATGTCGGCACCTTCCTGCCTGACCTTTGAAACAGGCTGTGGCCTGGCCAGGCGCTCGGACTCTACTTTAGAATTCTTCATGGAGGCCTCAGAAAATCCACCATGTGCAGTGCCTGAAACTTCACAGTAAAACCAAGCTCCAAAAGCTAAGAGGCACTCAAAATGCTCAGTAAACTCCAACAATCAAGGTGCTTCCTTGACTTAATAAACCAAAAGCAGCTGGTACCATCCTTATTCGGAAACACTAAAGACATGACCAGTAAGTGAAGAATGAAACAAGGACACCCTCAACCGCCACCCTTATTTATGTTTATCAGTCACTGTTATAATTTAGACAATTCTAGCCAGCGACTGGGAACATGAGATGGGGGAGAAGCATAAACACTGGTGGAATGCAAAGAAGTTATTATCCACCCATAAAACTCTGAGAGAATTCACTGAAAATCTTTTGGATCTGATAAAAGTTCGGTAGGCTGGCTAATTACAAAATCACACACAAAAATCAATAGCTTTATTATGCATGCTAAAAATGAAACAGTAGTTTACTAACTTACATTCTTCCCCAAACTACTTTAAGAACAAGGACATCTTGATGGCTTTAAAGATATGTTCACAATTTGTTAACACTTCTTCTCTCAAGAAGTGAACTATAATTCCACTTCTCTTGTCTTCTGACTTGGTTTCCTTCGCACTTTTACTTGTTATTTGTTTTGGGGTTTTTGTTTTGTTTTGTTTTGTTTTGTTTCTGTTTTTGAAAGGGTCTTATTTTATCTTTTGTTGTTTTGCAAGGGTCTTGTTACTTAGCTCAGCTTGGCCTTGAACTCACTGCGGGGCCCAAGCTGTCCTCAAACTAGCAATGACCCTCCTGCCTCGGCCTCCTGAGTGCTGGGGTTATAGGTACGTGCCACCATGCCCAGCTACACGCCTATACTTGCTCTCACTCTCACTCTTCGCTGTGGGGAAAGCCAGACACTGTGCTGAGAAAACACTCAGCCTGTGCAGGTGAGCACACAGCACGGCAAGTGCCTTAGTCCGTTTGCTGCTGCTATAACAGAAAACCACAAGACGTGGCATTTATGCAAATCGGGAACTATTTGGCCATAAAGAGTAATATTGTCATTGACAGCTGAATGGACAGAAGAGAAGGAAACCAGATAAAAATAACCTAGACACAGAGAGACAAGGGTCACATGTTCTCTCTCATATAGAATCTTGAAAAGTCGGCCTGAGAATAGAAGACTGTGATTTTGAGGGGCTGCAAAAGGCATAGACAGGGCAGAGATAGAAAAGAGACTGGATGTGACCAGAGCATGCTGCATGCCTAAGTGGAAATATCACACCAAATTCCACACGGTCAGTAACATATGTTAAATTCCTAAAGAACACTGCTGACTGAGAAATTTATTTAAAAAACGAAACAGTCTCCAGAAAGTTAGGCCTCACGGTCTCTCTGCTTCCACGACGGCACCTTGACAGATGCGGAGGGAAAAACACCGTAGCATCAAGTGGCAGAGAAGCAGAAAAGGGCAAACCATTCTCACAAGCTCTTTTTATAATAGTCTTAATCCTCTCGTGTGCCAGAACCCTCATGGCCTACATCAGCCTCCACACGGGGGCTTCAACTTTGGAGCCACAGAAGCACCAGAGCAGCAGGGATCCGAGGTCAGTGGGCAGCCATGGCAAAGCCTGGAAGTTGCTCCTCCCTACAAGCCTGGTCTTGAGATGACCACAGCCCTGGTCAATGGCTTGACCAGCACTGGAACCATGAAGCTGAGCAGATCCTGGATTTCTGCCCCACATACGCAGAGCTAATAGATGTTTAAAGACCCTAAGATTAGGGTCATTTGTCTCTCAGCAGTAGATAACTAATACAGGATGCTCTGTCCCTTGAGGTCTCAGCATGGGTGGTGCTGATCAGAGTAATAAACAGACAAAGAAGAATTAGGTGAAAGCTAGAAATCTTTGTTTGGGTGGCTTTCAAAAGGACCCGAGGAGGGTTGGGGATTTAGGTCAGTGGTTCTAACATCTACCTCGCAAGCGCAAGGTCCCAGATTCAATCCCCAGTACCACACACCACAATGCCAGGCATGGTGGCTCACGCCTATAATCCCAACACTCGGGAGGCAGAGGCAGGAGGACTGCTGAGTTTGAAGCTAGCCTTAGCTACACAGTGAGCTCAGGGCCAGCCTGAACTACAAATTGAGATCCTGTCTCAAAAAAAAAAAAAAAAAAAAAAAGACCTGGAGAGAGCTTCAGAGATGGCAAAGCAGAAGCCGGGAGCCAATCACAGCCAATCCAGAACCTGGAACCAAGACCCCCGAAAAATAACTGCCTCATGTCTTCCGGTTTTCCATTTTCCATCCTCTCTATTTTCTATTATTATTATTACTATGAACCTTAATGAACTTTTAACCTTTTTCCTTTACACGATTAGTACTGATTTCTGTTGTTAGTGGTAACAGAGTTACTGGTTTTCATCTTATGTTAGTATCTTGTCTTTGTGTCGTCCACATCACTTCGGTGTGTTTTCTCCTCTCTGAGTGGTGCTGGGGACCAAGCCTTCGACAGAAGGCCAGAGAAGAAGATATGGCCTCGTACAAAACTGGAAGAGATACCCATCGTAACAGATGCATAAGTCTCATTATAGAAGCACAAGAAGTGTGAAAAAACGGTGCAAAAGTTCAGATTTAAATAAGTCATTCACCCATTCATTCATTGCATCAACAAATACTTGGTAAAGAAAAACATCTCAGAAAATAAAGAAAAAGCATGGCAAGAGTACATGTGGTTTTTTGTTACCAGGGATCAAACTTGGGACTTTGCACTTACAAGGTAGGTATAAGAACCACTAAGCTACATACCCCTATGGTTTGAAAGAGAAATGAAAAGATGAATAAACATCATTGTAGAAGCTAGCTCCTTCCAAGCCATATGTGTTAGGATTAAAACTCTTCTTGGAAGGCCGGAGGGTTAGCTCAGTGGTTCCAGCGCCTGCCTTGCAAGCGCAAGGTCCTGAGTTCGATCCCCAGTAACCACATATAATGCTGGGCGTGGAGACACACCCACCAACAATCAATACCACATACCACAACGCCGGATGTGATGGCTCATGCCTGTAATCCCAGCACTCGGGAGGCAGAGACAGGAGGATTGCTGAATTCGTGGCGGCTTGCCTGGGCACCATAGTGAGCTCAGGGCCAGCCTGAACTACGAAGCGAGACCCTGTCTCAAAAAGCAAAAAAAAAAAACTCTTCCTGGAAAGGAAATTCTTCTAAAAAACTTTTTTGAGAAAGTATTGCATTAGGATGTTCTGAGACAGATTATCTTCAAAAAAACCAAAGTAAACATTTTGAATACCTTTCCTAAATATAAACATTTAGATCTCCTTTTCTTGCAATCTCTCATATCTCACAGTCATTAAAAATATACCTTTGCAGAAACCATCCAATGCTAAGGGTAAATCTTCTAAGACTTCCTATCATACCTGTACATTAGGGTGGAATAGAAACCCATTTTCTCCCTCTAGACTACCTCCACTGACCAGTTTATGTCACCTACCCAGAGAAGCAATTGTTATTAGAATGTTTGCCTAAAGATTCTTTTTAAAAAGTATTGATTTGGGGCTGCAGATTTAGCTCAGTGGTTCCAGTGCCTGCCTCACAAGCGCAAGGTCCTGAGTTCGATCCCGGTAACCACATAGAATGCTGGGTGTGGTGACTCACGCCCACCAGCAATCAACACCACATACCACAGTGCTGGGCTTGGTGGCTCACGCCTGTCATCCCAGCACTCGGGAGGCAGAGACAGAAGGATTGCTGAGTTTGAGGCTTGCCTGGGCTACACAGTGAACTGAGGGCCAGCCTGAACTACAAAGTGAGACCCTGTCTCAAAAACAAAACAAAATAAACTATTGATTTTAATATTACCTTATATTTCCAGGATTGCACCATCCCTTGACCACCTGACTGAGGACACAGTGAGGATAAGAATAAGACTAGACAAAGGTTCACTTAAACGGGGAACCAGGACAGTCCAAGCTCTTATTATGCTAAGAGTGAAGCTCCAGACCAGCCAGTATTGATTGATTTTACAACATTGTTAGGGGCACAATGGCAGATGCAGGGAATAGTGGTGTTACAGCACTAACGGAACCAGGTTTGTAAAAGGAAGCAGTAATGCATTCCTGTAAAAGACAGGTCAAAATTAATGACTGACCCATTTCTTTTCTTCAGCTAACATTTGTTCTGGAAGAACGGCTGCTTTAGAGTCATAAGGTCCTCAGCTGTGGTGTTATTTCACCTCCAGGATGCCCCGGTCTCAGTGACCACTGAGACCTCAACTGTGGTCAATAGCGTAGGGAGTTCTGTTTCCACCTGCTGGCCAAAGGCTCACCCAACAAGTTGCATAGACCTCGGACAGATTTACAGTTTAATCAGTAGCCAGTACGTAAGCCAATTCAATAATATTTTACGGCCTGCTTAGTGCTGTTTCAAGCTGGTCTCCAGCAGTTATACAAATATGAAATCAAGTAACTCAGACTTGAGGTAGACACAACCATTATAGTCATGTGTAGATGCCTGTCTGGTTGTGCTGTGGCAATGTGCACAATCGCTACTCGCATTTAGTAAACAAAGACCGTCAGGCCAAGGGAAGGGCTCCCTGGACTATACAGCCTACTAAGTGGGAGAGCTGAAACTCAAACGTCAGCAGGCTTGTTTCTGTCTTTTTTTATTTTTTTTTTTTTTGAGACAGGGTCTCACTTTGTAATTCAGGCTGACCCTGAGCTCACTATGTAGCCCAGGCAAGCCTGGAACTCAGCAATCGTCCTGCCTCTGCCTCCTGAGTGCTGGGATGACAGGCGTGAGCCACCACGCCCGGCACTGTGGTATGTGGTATTGATGGCTGGTGGGTGTGAGTCACCAAGCCCAGCACTGTATGTGGTTACCAGAACGAACTCAGGGCCTTACACTTATGAGGCAGGCGTTGGAACCACTGAGCTAAATCTCCGGCCCCCAACATTTCTGTCTTCTTAACCACTTTGTAATCTTGACATGTAACAGTAGAGAATGAGTTGCAGCCATCAGAAAGAGTGTGCAAGAACTGCTTCCAAACTGGCCTTCAGAAGCACCCAGGAAGCCAGTGCTGTAGGCGGGATCTACTCCATCCGGCCCTGTTCTGAGCAACTCTGCTTTTCAGCTTCCATGTTAGGGTTGCATAAAAACTTTCCTTCATAAAAATGATTCAAATGATTACATTAGGAGGGAAATTCTAAAAACAAAATTATAAAGAAATCTAAAGACATGAAAAAATAAATATATGGGCAAAAAAAACATTTTCAAAGTAGCATATGTAACACTCCCCTTACTTTATAAAAAATAAAAGACTCATACATACGTATGCCTGGAAATAAAATGCATTAAATTTAGCAGCAGTTATATTTAGACTGTGGAAATACAAGGAATTTTTATTTTTCCCTTGATTTTTCTGTATATTTTTAATTTTCTATAACAGACATCTTTAATTTTAAAAAAATGTAACACTCATAAAAATACTTAGTATCACTGGTCATTAGGGAAATGCAAATTAAAACCACAGTGAGACAGCATTTCAGAACCACTAATGGCTCGAATAAAAAAGACAGCCAATAACACACATTAGCGAGACATGGAAAACAGAAATGCTCACTCCTTGCTGAGGGACATATAAAGTGGCACGACTACTTTAGAAAACAGTTGGCCAATCTCTTTAAAAGTAAAACATGAGTTTACTACATGATCGAGTAATTTTACTTTTAGGTATCTAAGCAAGAAAAATGAAAATAGATGTACACCACAAACTTACACCTCGACACTCTTAGCAGCATTATTCCTAATATCAAAAAATTGAAAGCAATGTAAATGTCCACCAAAGAGTAAGTGGTGGCAACGCTGTGGCATACATATGCTATTCAGTAATAAAAAGAAATGAGGTTCCAACCTACAGCACAACATGGATGAACCTCAAAAACATTACACTTTGATTCAATGTATGTGCAATAACCAGAAACACCAAACTGCGGGGCAGAAAAGGGATTCGTGACTCTCACAGGGAGGGACACAGAAAGAGGCAAGGAGGACTCATATGGAGCATGCGCAAAGGGTCCAATGGATGCTAGTAAATGGAAAGATGACAGCTGTTTAAAAGAGTACCTACGGCAGGGCTGGGGATTTAGCTCAAGTGGTACTGCACCAACCTTGGATGCACAAGGGCCTGAGTTCAATCCCCAGTACCACCAAAAAAAAAAAAAAAATGCCTATGGCACATGTACTTTATGGAAGGAGGAAAGCCTCTTGTTGGATATAAAGCAACAAGAACTTTCATTCTTGGTAGTGGGAATGCAAAACGATGCATTCCCCGTGGAAGATAATTTGGCAATTTCTTGCAAAGCCAAACACATTCCTACTGTCTAATCCAGCAATTGTGCTCTTTGGTGTTTTCTCAACTCACTGGAAAATTTCAGTCCGCACAAAAACTGATCAACAACAGCTTTAAAATTGCCTTCAGTGAGTAAATCTCAACAGTTTTCTAGTTCTCTTCTTAACCACAAACCCCTAACCTTTTCTCTTTCTCCTTCCTTTCTCTCGTCTTCTCCTGTTGTTGTTGTTGTTGTTGTTTTTGTTGTTGTTGCTGTTACTGTTTTCAGATAGAGTCTTGCCACATAACCTCACCTGTCCAAGAACTCACCATCCTCCTGCCTCAGCTTCCTGGTGCTCAGGACTATAGTTGTGTATGTACGTGCCACCTAAATCCGCTTTTCTTAAAGTTATTATAAATTTGCTATTATAAATCTGTTCTGCACTTTGTTGCGATGTAAACCTCCCAGTCACTAGATTTACAACACAGGACTGTGTCATGAAGTACCTACAGGACATCCTTTTCGAACATGAACAGTGCCCGGACTCCCAGCCTCCACAGAGAGCTAGGAACCCTCTGTTGAATAGCTCTGAAGTTATTCAATAAGCACCAATGAGCAAACATAGATGGTCTGATTACCTTGACCAATCTTCTCACTAATAACCATAGCACTTTCCCAGTAGCTCACTCCGGAGCAGAAACTTTCTCACACAGGGGCCTTGGCTCCGTGTAGACCTCACACTTAGCAGGCACAAGGTCCTGGGTTTGATGTGCAGCACCCCAAAAGAAGAAGGAGAAGAAGAAGTAAATAAAACTTCTCTGCCCTTTGTTTCAATAGAGTTGATTTCATATTCTTACCCCTATTCCAGTCATTATGAATAAAGTCCCGCTTGCCTGTGTCAGCCTGGGGCAATTGTTTATTCTGGGACAAAACCCCCACGTGAGTGTTCACAGCAGCTTTATTCACAATCACAAAAAGCTGGAAGCAAACAAGATGACCCTCAACCGGGGACAGATTAATGGCAGTGCTGACATCCAGTGGAATACTGTTCAGTGACAAAAAATGCTAGTCGTGAATTGATCCTTACTGTACGCTGTTCAGTGCAAGTCATGAAGCGGAGGGGAAAAGCTAATCTGAAATGATTCCACTTTTTTATATTCTAGAAGGAAAAAACTGAAATCATTTAACAAATTGGGATTCAGAGAGGAAGGGGACTTTTTTAGGGCAACAAAACTTTTCTCAGTGACAGTGTAACACTGAATAGGAGACACTATGCATTTGTCAAACCCATAGAGTTTAACAACACAGAGTACATCTTAAGTGTGTGAATTTTTAAAACAACCCTGTTGCTTAGGATATCCCACGTGGAATGCACACCATAACAGAAGACCTAACTGTGTTATAATGTTTAAAATAACCTTGCTGATGGAGGTTAGGATGATCTGCATTACTTTGGGGGAAAACATATTGGCTACAAGATTAAGGACAAAGTAACTATGTGTAAGAACTGTACTCTGGGCTAAGGGTGCTAACAGATGCCTATAATATCAGCACCCTAGGAGGCTTACAAGGAAGGTTGCAAGTCTGAGCTCACCCCACCAGACAATTTAGCAACTTAGCAAAACTCTGTCTCAAAATAGGAAATTAAGGGCCAGAGATATAGCTGAGTGGTGCCATACCTGCCTCATAAGCACAAAGTCCTGAGTTCGATCCCTGGTACCAGTGGGGGAAAAAAGAACTTAAAAATTAGTTTAGAGATATAGCTCAGTGCAAAGGCTTTGGACTTAATCCCCAGTACCCCCAAAAGAAAAAAAAAAGAATTGTACTCAGATTGATTAAGTTGTTTGCCACATCCCATGTTCAGAAACCATGAAACATGATTACTGAGAGTGAACAACTAAAAGAACACAAGGAAGATAGTGGAAGCTAAATTTCTTGTTGTTGCTGTGGGAGGTTATAAATAAGCAAGGGAAGAAACTAGAATTATACATGTGATTTATAATATATGACAACCTGAGAAATCAGTAAGAACTCATTCAGTTCAGTATATAGACAGATACATACAAAAATATTTATACATATTTATATATACACAGATTAATATTACACGTGTTTCTTGACTCTGACAGCTGAGAAGGTCTAAAAACAACCATATTCTAGCACTAGAAATGAATTCACCTAACACTTGAATCTTGTTTTCTAATATTATTCTTTAATAAAAGGAACCAAGTTTCTTTGAAGAAATAGCTGAGGCTAGAGCAGAAACAGGAAATACACAAGATGATCCTAGAGTAGCTAGTAGTGCTAGAAAGCAAGGAAATGCTAAAAAGAAATGATAGTTTTTGAAACCACAGTGACAAGGAGATGTCAAAGGGACCTAGGGGCTGACTAGAAGAGCTCTTCATGGCCAAAGCTGGTATAATTTAAACAACAAAATAAATCATAATAGATTATAACTCAAAACACAAATTAATTACCCAGGAGTCCATAAGGATATGAATTAAAGATTCATAAGTGCATTAATTTAGGAGGGTAGACAAATCTCCCATACAGAAAGAATTGCAAATAAATTGAGTACCAATTATTTCACCCTAAAGGAAATGAAGCATATCCCTCAAGCTTGAAGTGTGGGCTTCCTTCCAAAAAGTACAGTATGGAAATGGGAGGAGAGAGAGGCAGTAACTACATAGGAAAAACTTGGTAAGCACTACATCAAGTTAAGTGATCAAGGTTAATATCAGGTGCTATCAGCACTTTCCCTCTGTGGCATTTTCCCTCTGTGGTTTTCTTCCTGAAAACTTATAATTCAGGGTAAAGATAATAATGTCAGACAAATTCCAACTGAGGTATATTTTATGAAGCACCTGACTCATGTTCCTCATAACATCAAGACCACTGTGAGAATTAAGCATAACTGTCAAATTGATAGACCTTGGAACTGCCTACAGGATTAGTGAAGCACACTACTGGGTATGTGTCTAAGTAGGACACGGAGGTATGACTTTAGGGACTATAGATGGTCCCTGGCCTCTTCCTCTTTCTTTTTTTTTTTTTTTTTTTTTTTTTTTTTTTTTTTTTTTTTTTTTTTTGCTTTTTGGAGACAGGGTCTCGCTTTTGTAGTTCAGGCTGGCCCTGAGCTCACTATGGTGCCCAGGCAAGCCACCGCGAACTCAGCAATCCTGTCTCTGCCTCCCGAGTGCTGGGATTACAGGCGTGAGCCACCACATCCGGCATTGTGGTATGCGGTGTTGATTGTTGGTGGGCGTGTCTCCAGGCCCAGCATTATATGTGGTTACCGGGGATCAAACTCAGGTCCTTGCGCTTACAAGGCAGGCACCGGAACCACTGAGCTAACCCTCCGGCCCCTCTTCCTCTTTCTTCTATTCACCTATTCTTCTTCCTGTCTACCATGAACTAAGCAGCTCTGTTCTATTATGCTCTTCCACCATGATGTTTCTACCATGGAACCATCCAACCATGAACTGAACCCTCTGAAATCATGAGTCAAATAAATCTCTCCTGTTTTAAATTGTGGGTGTTGGCTACTTGGTGTCAGCAATGGGAAAGCTAACTAATATATTTATCAAAGGGCAGAGAAATCTGAGAAACTATAATAGCCAAGAGAGTCTAAAAAGATGTGACAAAGATAACGTGGCATTCTGGATTAATTCTTGGAACAGAAAAGGGGAAGTAGTTTAAAAACTACAGAAATCTGAGTAAATTATGGACTTCTGTTAATTTTAAAACTGGGTTCTGGGCCAGCCATGGTGGCATACACCTACCATCCCAGCTACTCAGGAGGTAGAGGCAAAAAGATTGCCAAGTGTGAGGTCAAGCTTGGCAGTTAAGGAAGAATTTATCTCAAAATAGAATTAAAAACAAAAAGGACTTGCAATAAAGCTCAGTGGTAGAGCATTTATCTAGCATGCGCAAGGCCCTAGGTTCAGTACTGCAAAATAAAATAAAGTAAAATAAAACTGGATGCCTACTACCTGCCTTATTCCCTACACACTTTTTCCCAGGACCCTCTTTAACTCCAAGTTGCCTCTTCATCTCTGACCATTATTCACTTTTATTAACCACTAGATCACAAACTCCCTGAAATAGGAGCTCTGTCTGCCTTGTTCATTTCTGCTTCTGCCATGAGCACAGCGGGGCCTGGCATGTAATAGTGGTGCCACATACATTTACTGAATAAAAATGAATTTTAAAACTTCCTCCTTCAGAAGCAAATGTTCAAAGGGAAAAGGGAAAGGAAGAGTAGGGAAAGCAGAGAAGGCAAAGAAAAAAACTGATGGTGGAAACAAAGCTTATGTATATAGGGGTGGGGGTTATAGGGAGGGCAAGGAAATGGGAAAAAATGAGAATCAAGATGCATCATATACAGGTACAAATTCTCAGTGCTGAATATGATCATAATGTATATCTAAAATGTACCAATAAACTCAATGAAAGGTAAAATAAAAAATAAAACTCCTTCCTTTATCCATCTGTCTTCACTTGTTCATCTAACCTCACAAGAGTAATTTATAATTTCTTTATACACTTTCCCTTTTTTCACTTTCTTTTCAGACCCTTCTCCCTCCTGTCACCACTCTACTGATATTATTCCCCCATGCTGCCTGAAGAAATGGACTTTTAGAAGATGCCCTTTCTCAAGGTACCTGGGCCCTGTGCCTATTTCTAGGCAATATGATGATCTCTTTATGAGTCTATGTCTTCCACAGAGATCACCTTGAGGACAAGCATTGTATCAAGATAATTCCTCCTTGTACCTCAGCCCTTAGCATATTTCTTAGAACTTCGGTGCACAGTAAGTTCTTGCTATTTGTTGAAACTGTAAAATTTGAGGGCAAAATGGATAAAGAGCAGCTATAGGATTGTGTTGAAGCTTTCCTTGAAGTGTGTCAAAGATGGTTTAAAGGAATTTTGTTTAACCACAACCAAAAAAGAAGTAAAATAATTCCTTTAGACCTCACCCTTGAGCATCAGCAGACACAAAACATATCTACAAAGTCATAAACCTACCAAGGTCAGATAAAACTCATGTTCCACAGAACTCTCTGCCTGGAGGTACTGCTGACAAACAGCTGTGTGCTCCTAGAAGATGCCTACTTGTCCATCTACATCTTAATGGAGTGTCCAACCAGCAGCTCTGTGTTGGGTGTTCAGGGACACTGGCAGCATTTTCCTCCCTGAATCATTTTCCCCTTTACCCACCAACTAATGCCTGACCCTCCGTCAAGAGGCATTCACCCAAATTATGGGTTTCAGCCATTTTTAGTGTTTTTTTTTAACTTATTCCGTAGGAAACCACAAGTTGTCAACTGTGAACCAGCCCTTTTTACAGTGAAGATAACATCCAGCACTTGCCCTAAAAGAAAGAATTGATGGCGGGAACAGCAGAACACCTATATGGAGCAGAAAGCAGAACCTACCAAGTGTGGCAAGACAGGGGGAAGCTGAAAGGGTCGCCAAAAACATCCCTTTGGTGTCCCTGGGGTCAGCCTTGCCGGGAACTCTACTTGGGATGGCTCATTTCTTTCTTGAACTGCTATAGAGAGAATGGGGAAGAAAGAGTTTGAGAGACTAAAGAGAATTTTCAAGAAGGAAGTAGATACTCTGCTGGAAAACACCTAGCCTCAGTCCTTCTTGGGGTCACACAGCAAACAGTTGAAAACCCACAGAAAACACAGATAGCTTCCATCTCCCTTGGCCTCCAAACTAGGTGTGAGCCTTGTGTATGCTTTTCTAATGTCTGTAAAGTTTTTTCAGAACAGAAGTCAAAGTTACTTGTATGGTCCTCAAAATTCCAGTATGTATTTCTAGTCCCGTGAGACATTCCCCAAATGTTCTCTCTGTTCTCCAGGAGCAACACTGCCACCTAAGCCCAGCACACCATCAGTTTGACATCTCGGTGCCTCCTCTCTGTGATAGTATGACTGCATGAACTCCATCCCATTTCCTAGTACAGAATTCATCTTTAATAACTGGTCTTTGATCCCAGTTCCTGAGACAGAGCTCCTATATCCCTTGGAATTTCCTGGTCCTAGGAACATGTTTGTTCTAATAAGGTGGCTGCTGGTGGGCTCCCAGATAGACTCAGTGGGGTAATCATGCAATTAGAGGGTTGGGACTTTCAACCTTCATACCTGTTCCTGACCTCCAGGGAGGAGTCAAGGGCATAAGGTTGAGTTGATCATAGTGGCTGATGCTTTAATGAACTTGACCTAGGTAATGAACACTTCATTCAAAACCTCCAAGGACTGAGTCCAGAGAACTTTGGAACAGCTAGGCATGTGGGGGTACCTAGAAGGTGGTACACACAGAAGAAACATGGAACCTCCGTGGCCCCTTCCACATGCTTGCCTTCTCCATCGCTTCCATCACCTGTCTATCTGTATCCTCTGCAGGGTTCTTTATACTAAATGAGTAAACATAAGTGTTTCCTTGAGTGCTATGAGCTGTTGTAGCAAATTTATTGAACCCAAGGAGAGGAATTCAGAAACCACGATTTATAGCCATTCGGTCACAGGCACAAGAGACAATCTGTGCTTGCAACTGGCAATTAAAATATTGGTATTGGGAGGTGGTCTTGTAGGGCCTGAGAATCTGCCACTGTCTCTGGGTCAACAGTGTCAGAACGGAACCAATTTATACTAGGACGCCAGCTGGTATCTGCTGAAGACTTATTTGTATGGTGCATGGGAAAAGTGCCTCTGACTCTGGTATTAAAGTATGGTGCTGAGTGTGGTGTACGAGGGAATAGGAAAAAACACTTGCATCAGGAATTCCAATGTGCAGGTCAGAGTGAGAACTTCCAGATCTGTCCAGGGAGGCTGGAGGGACATGTGAAGCCATCCAACAGATAAACAAGGCAGTGAATGAATGTCAGTAGTCTCATTTCCACGATCACCCCCACCTCACTGGAAGGAAGGGGCAACAAATGGGTGGAAGGAGAAATAAAGGGACTCTTTCCAGTCCTGCCCTGCTGGTAGGGCAGCCGTGCTGTTTGCTCTCGTAGGGGCTGAGGAAGGACTATGGGAACAGACTAGAGAGTTTCATCCAGTATATTCCCTTTGAACTTCACAAACTTCCCATGTAATATCCAGGTAAGCAGTAAAGTCCCCATGTGACAGGAAAGGAAATTACACACCCTTTCTTTCTATTTGACCTTTCCTTCTTTTTATAACATTTTCTGATTATAAAACTACTTCGTGTTTACTATGGAAATTTCATGAGAAACTGAAGTACAACACAGAGATTTTTAAAAATAATGCTTATGGGCCAGAGATTTAGCTCAGTGGTTCCAGCGCCTGCCTTGCAAGCGCAAGACCCTGAGTTCAATCCTGGTAACCACATACAATGCTGGGCGTGGAGACTCACGCCCACCAGCAATCAATACCACATACCACAGTGCCGGGCGTGATGGCTGATGCCTGTAATCCCAGCACTTGGGAGGCTGAGACAGGAGGATTGCTGAGTTGGAGGCTTACCTGGGCTATATAGTGAGCTGAGGGCCAGCCTGAACTACAAAGCAAGACCCTGTCTCAAAAAAAAAAAAAAATGCTTATGCCAACTACAGCTATCCCTTTGTTCTGTTTTCTTCCAATTTTGTTTGTATTCTGTCTTTTTCTCACGTACTTTTGAGTACATATACTTAATGATTATATAATCTTGCATCATATGAATTTGCCAATCTTTGGGGGGAAGGGGTACTGGGGATCAAACTCGGGCTCTTCTGCTTCCAAGGTAGGCATGCTACCACTTGAGCTAAATCCCTGGCTACCAAATCTTATTTAGTCATTATCCTGACAGTATTTAGAACATTTCTAAATTTACTGCATAGTAAGTAAAGCTACAGCTTACAGCTTTCTGCATTTCAAATTCTTTTTTTATAGTAAGTATACATGGAATTACTGCATCAAACAGTACAAATATTTAAGGATCTTGATACACTTTTTAAAGATACTTTTTCAAAAGGAGCCACAATTATTTATAAAAGCAGCCAAAACACTGGAGTTTTCTTTCCTAATGACAATCCAGAGGACCGTCTCTTACACATTTGAGAAGTAAATGGGGTTTACGCTTCTCATCCTTCATTTGGAGGCTGTCTTTCCTCTGTAAAAAATAACAGGTACCTCTAGAGTTTGTCATCTTCAAAATGACAACTCTTTGCTTTTTGTTATTCCTGGCCCAAGAACTGAGTGATGCTACTAGACCCTGGTAAAAGACACACAAGACCAGAAAAGTTGTTAGTTTATGAATCACTCTTTCCAAGCAGTAGGTTTTATGTGCTCTCTCTGGGTCCTCAGAGTTCTATAAAGCAGCTACGGCAAGGTTTACTATCCTCTTGTTGCTGGAAGACAGCAGGGTTCAGAGACATGGCTGTCCAAGGTCACGAGCTGGTGAGTCCCATGGTGCATCAGCAGCCCAGACTCTGGCTCTGTGTCTGCACCTCAGCTTCCCGTTCTTTGTCTGTATCTCTTCAGTACAGGATGGACACACTACTTCAGACCAAGGACATTTCAGATGTCAACTGAGATCTCTGCAATTCTTGAGTTCTAGGTGAGATCTCCTAACCCCTTGTATTAACTTCCCAGGCCTGCCATAACCACGTACCCCAGGCTGGTTGGCTTAATGAACAGAACAGTTTTCCTCATAGTTATGAAAGTTATAGTCCAAGACAGAGGTTAGTTTCTCCTGAGGCCTCCCTCCAGACATGCAGACATCCACCTTCTGGATGTACACTTACGTGTCCTTGATATCATTTCCTCTTTATGTAGAGACACCAGTCCTACTGGATTAGGGGCCCATCTTTTTAAATTTATTCAATCTTAATTGCCTCTTTAAAGGCCTTGTCTCCAAATAAAGCAACAGTCTCTAAATAATGGAATTCTCAACATTATAAGGTACTGGCAATAATAACTTTAAGCTGAACAACCACACAGCCTTGTCATGAAGAGAACAGCCTGAATACATATGATTCCTAGTATCTCCTCTCAACCAGGTAGAACCCAGGAGACAGGCAGGGTAGTAAATTGATAGCTTATATTATCATAAGGCGTGACTACACCTGCCTCCTGGTGACTACCTTCCCATGGGACCTTTATGGAGCTGTTGACCATCATACCCTTCATGGACATACAGATGCCACTTCAATCACAGCGTGACCTCCTGGAACTCAGGCCTGCTTGCTTTAAACTGTTACTACAATCCTAAAGAAAACCTGTTTAAATAAGGCCCTCGATCCAAAAGAGGGGAGGGGTTGCCCCCAGTCTTTCCATTTCCCTTCCTAGCTCCCTGACCTCCATGTGGATAATGTGCTATATAGCTCCAGGGACCTGTAAGTAATGAAATCTTTCCTTCCATCCCATGTTTCTCTTCATTATTGAAGGAGTGCTCTCAATTTTAATGATCATAAATTAAAATACACAGGAAAAGTAGTGAAAATCCACCCCTGGGTATTTTTCATTGACTCCTTCTTCCCATGCAGTTCTATGCCTGGTACCATAGCAGTGCCTCCTCCTTCTTGCTTAGATGTTCTTTTCCTCCTGAGGCTCACCCTCTAGATTGCCCCCTGAGAGCCCGAAATTCATCTTATTCCACTAGATAGAGGCCTCTAGCTTTCCCAAGCTCCCAATACTAAATTCTGCTCCAGCTGCCTTTGAGAACCCAACCCACCACTCTTGAAGGGTCAGCAGAATGGACAGCCTTCCATTTAAATAGCTCCACTCTCCTTAAGCTCCAGTTGCACTTTTAATAGCATTCACGTCTTCATTACTCAAACAAATCCTAATGATGTTGATATTAGTGAAGATGAATGTTTAACAGCTTGGGACCGAAATGATGAAGTTGCTAAATAAAGAATGAGGTCAGAGTTGCTAAAATGCTTAAGAAGTATCATCTGGGATGGATAAAAGGGCACATTCTTGATGAGCTTAGAAGTATAAAGAACAAACAACTGGGAGAAAAAGTTAAGCAAAGTAAACTATAGTCTTAAGTAGGCTTTCAGTGGTAGAATATGATATGTATCAGTCCCGAAGCCACTGTTTGAAACTGGGAGAAATTCTGACCTTGGCAAAAGACAGCCAGAAAGTGAGAAACTGACAAAGAGAAGATGTCACCAGGTGGCTGCCTCCTCTAATTAGTCACTGAGGCACAAAGGACACGAATTTTGTCTCTTTGTATTCAGTGACATAGAAGCAGGAAAATAATGGTAACAAAAAGTGTACAGTCTAAAAAGAAAGATGACACAGTAGAATCCCATAGGGCACATCCCATTCTTAGATTCTGTAAGAGCAGCTCACATTTACCAAGCACTTTAAACTCTGCTCTAGGCATTATTCTAAACTGGAAATAGGGCCAAGTTCCTTAAACAAACTGTGGGGCATCTGCACATTGGATTATGACTCAGCAATGAAAGGAACTATCTATTGATATACACAATTTGGACAAAGTTCAAAGGGATTATGCTGAAGGAAAGAAGCTGAACTCAAAAGATGAAATTTTTCCATAAATTTGATAAGCTCAGCAAGATAAAACTATGCACAGATCAATAGTTGCTGAGGGTACAAGTGACAATAGAGGTAAGCAATAAAGCTATCCTATATCCACTGGGTGGTAGTGAAACAAAGCTATAGCTAGATATAGGACCACATCACTACTTATAGTTCCACCTACTGAAATGGAATAACTGCTTGAGCCAAGGAGTTTGAGGTCAACCTTAGAAATAAGACTCCATTTCAATAAGACATATGGTTTTAGTCACTTGTCTGTTTCTGAGATGATATACCCAGTAACAGCAATCTAAAGAAGTTCATGGCTCATGTTTTCAGAGGGTTTAGTCCATGGCTGACTGGCTCCAAGGCAGAAATGGTATGGTGGAGGAACACTCCTCAAGCCATGGCACGCAGGAATCACAGCAAGAAAGGAGAGTTTACACTCATAGTGATTCACCTCCTTCCACCAGGTCCCAGTTCCTAACAGCACATTCAGCTATGAACTAACTCACTGATGGATTAATCCACTGAGGAACATAACCCACCTGCAAACATGGGAAACTTCTGGTTTAGATTTTTAATCAACCAAACACTTCTATACATGTTAAAATTCATAGACCTCAAAACCCTCAAAAGACCAACTTTGCTATATATATCAATTTTAAAATAATTTTAACTCACTTCCATACAAAATTTAAAGAACATACACGTACAAAATGTATGTATAATGTGATTCCCCCTTATGTTTATCCAGTCCATAGGTTTCCTGAGAGATGTCTCAAAGGTTAAGGTACAGGAATGTCAAACGGACAGGACTTCCCACTTCCCTTCAGGTACAAAGCTCCACTGTAACTGGTTTTGGCATATTTAGGTGTAGGGAGCATTCCATTTGGGAAAAAATGAAATTTGAACTACTGATACAATGCCTGGTTACAACTAGCATGCACTAAGAGCTTACTATGTGCAAGAACTGAAGAAAAAGCTTTGTTGATATGCGTCATCTCGTTATTTCTCCATGTAATTCCACAGGTATGAATTGGCTTACATTAAAGGTGAGGAAACTGAGGTTGTAAGAAATTGCTCCACTTGCCCACAGTAGCCTAGACAGTGCTTGGCAAAGTAGATCTGGACTGTGGCAGCACCTCTCAGATCCTCTGCTGCTGTGTGGGTAACTGAATTCCAACCCTGAGCCATGCTCTTTTCTCCACCACCACTTTCACACAAAGCCACATACTTACTGCTGCCCTCAGTCAATGGCAGAGCATGGGTAATTGTCAAGAGATGCGAGACTTCTCACAGGAAGCTTTGGCTCTAGGTTTCCCTTCAGCATGACTCCTCAGAGCTGTACTGCTGTCTCTTTCCTTTCATTCTTTCTGCCTTCCCTCTTCTTTCTTTCTTTTTTCTGTCTTTCTTCCTTCCCATATGTCCTTCATAGGGGCCTAATCTTGAACACAGTATGATTGCTCTCCCAGCTTTCTCAGACTCCCTCCCCATTTTCCGCCATCAGTGTTTAACCCAGTGAAATCCTGCATGTCTAACTCCTCAGTATCTGCTTCCTGAAGCACTGACTATCACATCTTACAGCAGAGGTTACACTCTTACCAAGTTTCACAACAAGAAAACAATCCAAGTCTTCAGGATGATAATATTTTACATACAAAGTGGTTGCCAGAATTAAGCTCCCTGACACAGATGAATTGAAACTGGATCCCCCTGGCTTGTAGAAAACACTCAACAATTACTGGACAAGTGAAATGGAAAGTTTGTATGATAGTCACTAGACAGAGCTTAACGAGGATGTGTTCCCCTCTGGCAGTTAAAGAAAACAGGCTTCTCTCAGTCCCCACCTGAGCCTCCATAAGACAGCATCACTACCAACCCTTCTCCCCTCCAAACTCAGCTGGGCACAGACAGGGCTGCCTGCTTCTTCCCACAGCCATCGGCTTTTTTATACAGAGAAGAATTTTCATGCTGACATCCCAGCTGGCCTCCATATCTCATGAAAGTCACTTCATGGGCTAAAAAAATCCCTCTCCAAAAGAATTACTCTCATAAAATGCTGTGAATTGGATGCTGACCTGGAGCTGACCAAAGGAATTTTTCAATACCCACTTTTATATATAAAATTTGTAACCTTTCTCTTCTCATTGAAACTAGGTGGTATTGATTGAGTAGAAATTTCAAGAGTGTTTGGGGCTTAATAGGGGTGAGTCTGTGGTAATCGTGGCTACCCACGATTCAATTAAGATTCCTAACCAAAAGGAGAAAATAAAATCAAAATCAATACTCCCATGGGCACACAGTTTAAGAACTTTGTGGTGATTTGAGCATAGCCTCCTTCAGCCACAAGCAAAGTCTGATTCTTGCCATGGGGCTGTTTTTCCATCATTTGTCAACAGGATGACCATGAAAGAAGAACAGGGGTAGGAAAAAATGAAAGGTGATTCCAACAAAGAGACAAGAAATTCAAGCAAAAGAAACCAGCACTAAGAGCCAACCAACTACTGTATAAAAATAAATGTTTCTCTGCAAAGACAGAGCACCAACTCTTCCCAGTCAATACTGAGCAAAGGTCCTTATCTCCAGAACTTGCAGAAAAAATTAGAAAATGTCCGATCTGGAAGAGTCCAGGAAATTATTGTCTTGTATATAAAACTGAGGCTTAGAAAGACAAAAAAAAAAAAAAACTTGCCCACAGTCTTGAAGAAACACATGGACTTCCTCTTGTGAAAGAGAGCTAGTGCCTGTCATTTCATACCACTGCACACAGGCTATCTTCTTCCTCAGGCCAGTCTCATTGCTTATATTTCCTCTTTCCTACCCCTGCAGATGTTGAGAATTCTTTTTCCACTTTCTTAAAGCTTTCCAATCCCTAGGTGCCTAGGAGTTCATCCAGTTTTATTTCTACTATCTGTGGGCTGGTATATAAAATATCACAGACTGAAAACTCTGTTGGCAATGGCTGGCTGGCCAAAGCAGACAGCAGGAAGGCGGGGCAGGACCTGGAGCTAAAGGACCTTCCTCCTTGGACTGACCCAGGGAGCTAGGCTTTGCTTCACTTAAACCTCCCACATTCTCCTCTGACCCAACCTCTCTTCTGCTCTTTCTTCTGACTAGAGAACTGAGGTACTCTCTCACACATGTCTCATTCTGATTCTGTAGTCTCGTGTAGAGGCACGGATCTTAATGAGTTTATCAGTTCTGATCAAAAGAAGAGCATTATCTTCCCCTGCTAGAAAATTTTTATGTCGACATTCCCATCTCTGGAGAGCAGGGTATTTAGTATCTAGTGTGCGTTTGGTACTTAGTTGAAAGCATTCAGTAACTGCATTGAATGAGTACATAGAGTAAGTGGGTCAACAAAGGGATTGTACTAGTCAGCTTCCCTATCTCTGGGATAAAATACCTGACATCCACAACTATGGGACCCTAGGTTTATTCTGGCTCACAGTTTCCACTGGTTCAGTCCATGGTCAGCTGGCCCCAAGGCAGAAACAACATGGTGAAAAGCCATGGTGCAAGAAAGCTGCTTAATCCATGGCAGCCAGGAATCCAAGAGGAAGAGAGAGAGAAACTCCAAAGGCACTCCCCGGCCACCCATCTCCTTCATCCAGGTCCCACCTCAAAACAACACATTCAGCCGTGAGCTCATGAATGGATTAATCATCTGATGAATACAGCACCTCCTGTGAACACATGAGATTTCTGGGAGATATTTTAGAACTGGACTGTAACAGGGATGCAGTCATACTCAATCAGCTACTCCAAAGAGTGGGTCTCCTCATGGTGGAGTGTAGTGGAATCAGGGAATTCTTCAGTCTGTTTTCAGAGACAATCACACAGAACTACAGCAAGAAATTCAGAGAAGAATGGGCTTTGCAGCTAGACGAATCAAAATCAGAAATCTTGTTTCTCAACAGCCAGCTATGTGGCCTCCTAGATTTATTAAAATTATTACGTTCTATTTATTATTAAATTATTTACTCAGAATATTATCTGTAATTTACAAATAGCAGTATATGCTTTATGAAACTGTCACATACCAAATGAGTTAATTGTGTATAATTAAATTAGGGGGAAATGGTATAATTAAAATGATTTAAATAAATGAAATCTTACTTGGAAAGAAAAGTCAGTGAGTTGGTTAAGTGCACTGTGATCTGGCTTGACCACAGCCTCATACAGGGGAAAAAAATCAGGAAATCTAACCAGGTGTTGGAGCCACATGCCTATAATCCCAGCCCTCAGGAGGCTGAGGCAGAAAGATCACCATAATGAGTTCAACCAGCTTGGGCTACAGGATGAGTTTAAGGCCAGCTTGAACTACATAGGGAGACCCTGACTCACTGTGTAGGAAAAAGGAAGGGGAATATAATAACACAGCTGAGGTGGCTTACTCTATGCCTAACACTTCCTTCCTCTTTCACTAACTCTGAGGCTTAGAGTATGTGAACCTGACTAGGCTAAGCACTGCCCATAGAGCCGATAAAACATTAGGTGTTCTGTTTGTGCTTTGGGAAAAGATTAGCATCTGAATTCAGACAGAGTAAAGATTGCCCTCACCAGTGTGAGTGGCATCATCTGAGCCTTTGAGGCCCCAACTAGGACAAAGAGATGGAAGAAGGGTGACTCCACTCTGCCTGCAAAGACATCCATCTTTTTCTGCCCTTGGACATCAAATTCCTGGTTTAGGAGCCTTCAGACGTGGAACAGAACTGAGACTATCAGACTGTGGTTCTTAGGATGTGAGATCTGGACTAGGACTTGCACCCTGACCCCTGCTGACTCTCAGGACCTCAGTGTTAGGTTGGAACTGCACTACAAACTGTCCTGGGACCAGCCCGCAGGTGAACTTCTTGACTTCCATGATGACCGAGCAAGCCAATTCCTCACAATAAATCTCTTCCTATATATCTACATTTTATTGCTTCTGTTTCTCCAGAGAACCCTGACCAATACTCAAACTTACAGTAAAGTCTGAGTTGGGCTTTGGCCAGGAGGTGCAGAAGACCACAGAAAGAACTATCTCACATCTATCTATCTATTTTTATATGGTACCTAATAAAGAACAAAATATCCAAACTCAACTTTTTCAGTTAAAAAGACATGCTCAAAGGCATAGAAGACCATGAGAACTCAAGCCCAAGAAAACTGACAGAAGCTTTTTTGGAGTACCTTGAGCTTTCTATATATCATGGAATAGCATTTTGGATCCCTTCAGTCTAGATCTTAAAAGACCTAGAAGAGTTTGGCTGACTTCTAGTCCCATGTCAAATACTTGATATTATAAGCCCTTAATAAATATTCATTTATTTCCCCTCCTTTTCAAGAGATTGTTGATGTGGCTGCGGAATGGTTTGCTCCACTGTAACCCCCAGCAATTTGGAATAAACAAAAAACAAGGCTATAAGCAGACAATGACCACAAATAAAAAGTACTGTCTGTTCCACCTGACTGCACACATCCAGGGAGCAAAAGCACCCAATAGTTCACCCGTCAATTTCCAGTAACACATTTTTAAAAGTCTTCTTTGAAACCCAGATGTCTCTCAAATACCTGATCTAAAAGCTTATATATATTTTACTTTTTGCAGTAGCTGCTTGGAAACAAATAACATGCTTATTTAACTAAAAGCAGTGATGGAAAGACAGGAAACATAGGAACATTCATTTCTTGGAAGGGCAACCCAAGCAACCTTTGCAAAAGCTTCCCCCGTGAGTCTGAAATTACACAAATCCTGTAGTGACCTAAATCCCAGTGCTGTATTGTTTGGAGCTAGTGGCATGTGAGCAATCTCTTGCAGATGTGTCTCATGCAAGGAAGCTTTCACATGATCTTCTATAGCCTTAGATGTCACTTCTGATACCTGGCTCTTCTCTGAAGAAGGAAACTAGCAGTGATTTCCCAACCATCTACTTCCTTTTCCACTTGTACCAGCACTAACAGCAGCCCTCAGCGCCCACCTGATGGTGACAAGATCAAGAGAAATTGTCCCTCTCTGACCATGTGTTCAGGATACACAGTATTCTGCCAAAGCATGTCTCCAAGTTAACCTCTCCCTCGCACAGCCCCATCCTCCCCATGTTCCACTCATCTATTCTACAAGTATGAGCTGACTGAGCGCTTACTGTATGTGAGAAACTTCCAACAGTTACAAATACAATTTGGGATGCCAAAAAAAGCTAGCTATTGTCCCTTTTGTTGCAGAACTTAATAAAGAGAAAAAGGAAAACATTTTTGATAGGAGGGATCCCTTCGAATTGGGATCTGTTTCACTAGTTATATTACTATGATCAAAAATAGATAAATATGCTCACTGGCACATAACTATCTCTACTTTGCATATCGGCCTTCCATATAGGACTGCTGCTTTGTAGAACCTGGGGAAGTGTTTTATTCTCACTGCCCTGGAAGGGAACACAAAGTACTGTGAGATAATAGCTGCCCCCTTCATGAAAGTCAAGTTCCCATATACAATGTCAGTGTTTTATGACTCAGACTGATTGCAGTTGGGGGGGCATGAATGTCCTTTCTCCACGTCTACCAATGTGCCAAGCACAGAAATGGCTATGTGCATATATTTTTTTTTGAATCCTCACAATAACACTTTAAGATAGGTACTATAATTTCATGCAAAAAATGAGATAACTCAGATTATGAAAGAATAAGTACATATGTGGAAGATCTTATTATTAATAAAATTGGCTCAGCACACCTCTCTACTGATTGCTGCCAATGCCTTCCACGTTATGTGTGTCAGGAATGTGATCATCCAGGGAATGTTTCCTGGATCCCCATGAGATTAAGAAGTTCTAGGCAACTGTGATTATTAGAACAGACTTAGGCCATAAATGTTTTCAACAAGTGTGACAGGATTGAATTCCTTTCCAATACACTGTGCAGTTATAATTACCTATATATATTTTAAATTTAATATAAAATAATTTTAATTCTGGCTACCTCATCAGTACATTGTTTGTTCTGAAAATGTTACAATTTATGAAATTAAGCTTTCTAGCAAAACATCTATTAAAAAAGAATAACTTTGGGCCGGAGATTTAGCTCAGTGGTTCCAGCACCTGCCTTGCAAGTGCAAGGCCCTGAGTTCGATCCCAGTAACCACATACAATGCTGGGCATGGTGACTTATGCCCACCAGCCATCAATATCACACACCACAGTGCTGGCATGGTGGCTCACGCCTGTAATCCCAGCACTTGGGAGGCAGAGGCAGGAGGATTGCTGAGTTCGAGGCTTGCTTGGACTACATAGTGAGCTCAGGGCCAGCCTGCACTACAAAGTGAGACCCTGTATCAAAAAAAAAAAAAAAAACCAGGAGGATGTTACTTAGGTGTGTAATGACTCAGCAGGCTCGTGTCCAAAGGCTGAGCCCTGAACAGAGGAAGGGCTCCAGTTTTCTACATGCTGCTGAGGCGGCTGATGCACCTAACAGCATACATCTTGGGGTGAGCAAGCAGCACAAAGGCAGTTGGTCAAGCTGTGATAGTTGTGCAGCTTAACATATCCCAATAGGCTTGTTCAGGTAAAAACAAGCTGTTATGAGAACAGGAGGCTATAAAACTTTATTTGCAGAGAAAAAGTTATTGATTTTAGCTGTGTTAGAATGAAGAACAAAAGCCTTATTGCTTAGGTTGAGGAAACTTGTTTCTTTTTAAGTCCTGCTTCAGGATCAAGGTCCCAATGTCCCCTTCAAGGTCACACCCCCATGTGACCCAAGTTCCTTGCAGTGGGCCCCATCCCCTAAGGGTTCTACCAACCCACAACAGTGCTATGGGTTGGATGCCAATACTCTATCTGAGCCTCTGGGGAACAGTCCGTACCCAAACCATAGCAGGTAGTTTATAGAATTAGAATTTTTCCATGATCTTTTTAAACATTGTTTACATACGAACATTCAGAAGGTCAAAGAAACAACTGAAATTTGTTTTGCAATCACAGAGTAGTATTCAGTTAATGGAATCTCAATTATTTTAAAAAGCTGCATCAGAGACAACTGAAGATGAAAAACTACCATCCCCGTAGATAACTCATTTGTCCCATGAACCAGCAAGAATCTGCTTTAAATTTCCATGCCAATTTATAACCCCATTCTGTATTAGACGAGTTTAGTAACTTTAACAAAATACTAGTAATGCCACTGAACTGTATACTTAAAGAGGGTTGAAATGGCAAATTTTACGTTTTTTGTATTTTATTACAAACAAAAAAGAACATAGGCACCCAGACATTTTTTAAAGGTATTGGTAGTCCAAATTTAATTCTTTTTCTTCCTCATCAATGGGTTATTTACACTTTCTACTTCTTTCTGAGTCAACTATGATAATCTATATTCTTTTTATTTATTTGATTGGTACATTTCATATACACATCATGATTACACTCAACATTGAGAATTTGTACCAGTATATGACATGACTTAATTCTCATTTTTTCCCATTCCCTTGTCCATCCTAGTACCACCCCACCCCATGTGTGTGTGTGTGTGTGTGTGTGCATGTGTGTATGTGTTTTACCACCACATTTTTTCTTTCTCCTTGTTACTTACCCCATTCCCCTTTTCCCTTTGAATGTTTTCTATTTCACAATAAAATTTATATTCTTTCATAAAACCATGTTCCTTTGGTATCTTTCAAATCTGTTACAATTTGGTGGAGTTTTATCCTCCCCTTCAAAATCTCTATATCCTCTAATTCTTCACTTTTGTCCCCATGTTTTTCATTATATCTTAATTTGTCTTGGTAGCAACTTGTCTGTGCTATTTTTTAAAAAATTTAATCCCTATTACAATCTGTTTGCTTTACGTTGAGCAGACATTATTTTCTGACTACCATATTAAATACATGTATACAGATTATTCTTTGTTTAAAATAAGGATATTTAAAGCCATGCATTTTCTCTGAGTACTTTGGGGAAACCTTATATGTTTTGATATTAAGGGTCCTCAATATCATTGCTGTCCAATTTGAGTCTAATTATGTTTCTAATTTCCCTCTTTGCCTAAAAATCATTCAGGTGAATGTTTTCATTAATTTTGTTTGGAGTTTTCAGGTGGTTAGGGCCTTATTTCTTCTTCTATTTCTTAATAGTGTAATAGTTGAGTGTGACCTGTGGGGTTTGGATCAAGGGAAAAGAGATGATTGTTGAATCTCACAAGGAGTCAAAAGTTGTAGAGTGTTGTGACAGAAGTTTAATCCTGTGCTTACAAATCTCTTCACTGTGCAAAAGTATTCATCAGGAATTGACTGTGGGGTATCCCCACGCTTTGCCTGACAGTGACATCTGTGCCAAGGACAACCTGTGAAATGTTGCCTCTCCAGGACACCTGAAAACCCAGGTTTTCCCATGACCCCTCCTACTGCCTGATCCCCAACCGTCTCTCTTTCAGAACGAGAAGTGTCAATGGATTCAAGTGAACTCTCTTCTCTCACCACCCAGGCAGGCATATGTTAAGCATAAGAGGAGTCACAAATGTAATCAGTCTTTCTTTGGATCCATATTTATGCAGTATATAATCTGGGATCCCTAACATGTGTGGCTACAAACATTCCTAGTGTGTGATGCAGCTTTCTCCTTCCTTCATGACCTTGGCCATTCCCATGAGATTCCTCAGTGGTAGATCCAGGTGCTGGAGCCCCTAACTTGGATCCTTTTTCCATGTTCCATTCCACACTTTACCCCTTTCTTTTTGGCTACTAAGAACATAATCTATCAGCAAAGTACTCACTATAGGACAGGCTAATCTTTCCTCTTCAAACCTGTGCACATAATCTAAAGATATGAAACTAAACCCCTGAAAAGCAACACCATTATAGAGTGTCCTCTGCCTCAGAGTCCAGCTTCAGTTGAGCTGCAGGACTACACTTCACTCCCACCAGAACAGCAGATGTCCCTGAGTCATTAGAGCTCGCTTCGGTAATATCTTATATCTGAAAATAAATGTAGCATTAGACCCCTGACCAAATACGTGCCTCTGAAACTATGGCAACAGAAAGTCCCTTTACCTCTGTTCCCAATTAAAAATGTTCTGTTGGCTGCAATTGGGATATTTGGTCTCCAATACTAATACATCAAAGCAATCACATAAGCCTCAAATATCACCATCATACAAACTGACATTTCCCATACAAGCAGCTAATGACAGAGCAAAGAGCAGATAGAGCTGAATAAATCTGCTTTTGGATCCTTCTCTCTAGGCTCCATTCCACTCATGCTTGGACAACTAGTCATACTGCAGGGATTGGGGGGAGAAGAGATGGTGGAAATTTGAATTGGACATCCAAGAGGATAGAAGTTCTTCCACCAGAAATGGGGAGAAAGTATATGGGATAAGTGTCATAGAAAGAATGATACACAGTGAGGAAATAAATGAGTTCAAATCTCCCAACTAGCAGAGCTAGGTGTCTGGCACCGAGCGAGGAGTGTGATATTTGAATTCTCTGCCTGATTTTTTTAAAGAAAGGAATTAACTAGTAACACAATGTCTTTTTGATCATTATACTCTCCCATTTGTTTTATCTTTTTCTCCAATTGATTTTTAACAACTCATGGAACAACTCAGCATTTAGTTTCTCCTTAATTGAGTATAAAATGATCTGTAAACCAATGCTTAAGACAGTGCCACTGAAGGGATCCTGCCGACCTTTCATCCTCTGAAAAATATTTGAGTCATGCAAATTGTTTCACTCTCTAATAATCTGTTTGCTAACATATTTAATACTATTTAATGCTTGTAAAATTCTATTTCCTGGAAAATCCAGATATGTATGTAGAAATGTCTTTTTTTACTGTATCAGAGGAGTGTGTTTACAAATAATAGGAAGCCAAACCTACAGTGGCTTACTCAAGTTAGTTGCTGCATTCGTAAAGTCTCTAAATTTTGGAAATACGTGTAATTCACCTTTTACTTGGTAAAATTTTATATCACAGTTATATCACAGATAAATTCTGTAATTTTATATCAGTTACATAAAATTTTATGATTATATCCCATAATCCTTTAGTATATAAAATCAATGAGAGGACCAACAATGCCACAGAATAATGCTGCTGCTCACTGAGTAGGTAACACAAATGGATAGCAGACATCTGCAAAATCCTCAAAAAGGAGTATCTCAGCTTTGCTAGGGTAAAACAGAGACATGTTATCCTTCCCTAGGACAAATTTTGCCTGCAGAAGAAAACAATTTTGATATGCAAGTCATTTTAGAGAAATTACCCACCCAATACTACCCTGACCCAAATCACATGTGAAAAATATAAACGAAAAATTAAAGGACAAAACTACTCATGTGGTGCAATTTTAGGCTCACAGTGATCAGAAAAATGCTTCCCATGTTGTCCCCCACTTCCTGCACTCCTGCCACCAGATATCTGCTCACTTGGCTTACTCTCCAAAGCTAATGGACATGGGCAAAATCTCTCTGGAGTCCTCTCATTAATTTGGTGTGAGTAATAGTAGCCATTTCATGACCTTGTATTGAGTTTTGCCATTTACAACATACGGTCACAGCAAGATCTATTGTATCCTGTCAATACCCTTTAAAATAAAAAAGAGGACCCTGCAGAAATTCTATCTACTTCTCTGTCCGTGCTGAGTAAGGGATGCTCCTGCATGGACAGGGCTCTGGCATGGGACTGGCCTGCCTTCCCCACAGCACGCAGGGTCTGAGCTCCTGCATAACCAGTGCGGAGGAGGAGCCCACAGAGCCTCCATCTTATTGTTTTCTCATACTGACACTTGGGTCCTGACCTCTCATGGGACTAGCACATGGGGAGGAGCCCCCAGAGACTCCATTTTCTTGTCTGTGCACACTGATTGAGGTGGCAGTGCTGAGATTTAGTCAGAGGCCTTCTCTGCACAACTGTCTTGTCTGCCACAGTGAAAAAACACCCACTGGAAGAGTAAAGAAACCCTGTCGACTATAGCCATTGGTGAGTTTGTAGAGTCAGTCCCACCTACAGAACCCTGGATTCTTACAGAGTTCAAGCCTGCCAAAGTGCATTGAGCTCAGCTCAGATATTATAGCCAGAACCTAGACAGGGGCTCACGGCTCTCTCCCTGTGACTAGTCAACTCTGATCTGTGTGCTACTGCTACTGTTATCTACATGAGACAGCAAATCCATGCTGTGAAGGGTCCTTTTGGTAGTGTTTTGGGCTTTGTGTTCTGGTTGCTGTTGCCCTCTTTCTTTTTTTTCTGACTCCTCTTTCATTCTTCCCTTCTCTGTTCTTTTGTTGATGAGTCTCTCCAATTTGGGTTTTTTCCTTCTCTCAACCACTCTTATCTTTATAGGACAGGGAAAATAGCCTCCTGTCAGCCTATGGCTGCTGGGTACCTCTATTCTTCTTTTGTTCCTTCAACTTCTCTTGTCCTAAGGTGAGTATCAGTTCCCAGAAGTTAATGCACTTCAGTCTTCCTAGTCTCTTTCTTCTGTACTGTTATAGGAGGATGAAAACAGTTTCTAGTGATCCTGCTGTTGTTAGTCTGTTCTGTTTTGTGTTTGTCCCTTCTGTCTTTTGTCCTCTAGCCTCTATCAGTTTCCCCAGGTTTGTGTGATCTTTATATATCCTCTAACCCTATTTCTAATCTCTCCCTCTGTCTCTCTACCCACCCTTCAACTCCCTGGTGACCCTTTATTCCCAAAAGGTGAAGGTGATGTTGCTATATCAAAGGACCTGTATCTTGTAAACATATTTCTGGTTAGCTCTAAATTTGGGCATATGGTCACAGAGGTAACTCATGAGGTTAAAAGTATCAGAATAGTAATTGCCAAAGCTTGTCATTTCCTGTGCTGTTTGATACTGTTGATGATACTGATTGTATTATGTCAACAGAGGTTGAGGTGATTGTTCTGTTTATGTACCTTTATTGGTGTGCCAGAACCAAGACCACTTAAGGGCCATTACAGCTCCCAGGAGGACAACCCAGGAAGTAGCCATCTCCTAAGGGTTCCAAATATTAATAAGAAAGGGACTTGCATTAAACATTGCCCAAACAGCAGGCCAAGAATTAAATGAAAAATGTCATCACCAACCCAAAAAATAGAAACAAGAAAAAATTTTAAAACCCAGACACAAAGGTCATCACACCAGGGAAACCAGGGAAAATGGGAATAGAGCAAATTAAATTTCAGGCATGAGGATTCTATGAGCTGGTATCAAAAGGATCTAGTAAAATGGAAACAGAAATAATTTCTCAGATAAAAACAGATAGTGTCCAAAGTGAAAGATATTATTAATAACACTATAGAAGAGATTTGAAACATGATAAAATCTCAGATTATGAAAGTCACAGAATCTATTAAACAGTTAAAACAGATTTCCAATAGAAGAATACTCCAATTAAAGTTTAAAAAATAAAATTAGTGAATGTAAAGACCCTACATCTGACATAGATGATAGGTTTGCATCCAGTGAATAGGAAAGAAATAATTTAGAGATAATAGCAAGAGACCATGATAAATCAATTATGAAGCAAAGAATAACATAAGACTGATCAGAGAAACAGGAGAAAGTGAAAAATATATAAGAAAAACTGTTTGCAGATGTAATGGCAAAAAACTTCACAAGAAAAGGAAAAGAATTTGACCTACAGACAAATGATGAATATAGGACTCCAATTGGCTGTGTTATAAAAAAGAATCTATAGGCATATAATAATCAAAATTCCAGAAACCCAAAAGAATGAAATACTGAAAGCAGTCAAAGAAACCAAACAAATCAGATACAAGAGACAGCCCATCAGAATTATAGCAGACTTCTAAACACAATCACTCAAGCCTAGGAGAGCCTGGAGTGAACTATTTCAATCCCTAAAATAAGCTCCAACACAAACTGATATATCCTGAAAAACTATTCTTTAAAATCCATGGAGAAATAAGATAACTACCATGACAAAGAACACCTAAGAAACTTCACAAATACAAAACCTGCAATCCAAAAATTTCTAAACAATATCCTAGAAAAAAGGCAATAAGTGTTCACAATCCCATGAGACCCAGCAGAGTAAGTTCACTGGGCAAGGCAAGAAACTGAAAGGAAAGGGGGAAAAGCAAACAATAAAAGAGCCAAGAACAGGAAAACATCATTACAGAAATAAATCAATACATATCAGTTATAATCATTAATATCAATGGCTTCAATGCACCAATTAGAAGACACAGACTGGCAGAATGGATTAAGAAGCAAGATGCTGCCGGATGTGGTGGCTCACGCCTGTAATCCCAGCACTCTGGAGGCAGAGGCAGGAGGATTGCTGAGTTCGAGGCTTGCCTGAGGCTACATAGTGAGCTGAGGGCCAGCCTGAACTACAAAGCGAGACCCTGTCTCAAAAAAAAAAAGAAGCAAGATGCAACAATACGCTATATACAAGAAACACATCTAATTCAGAAAGAAATCCATAGACTGAGAGTAAAAGGGTGGAAAACAATTCTCTATGTAACAGAAAACCATAGAAAAGTAGGAGTGGCTATCTTATTTAGACAAAATAGATTTTAGATCAAAACTAATTAAAAGAGACAAAGAGGGACACTACATCTTCATACAAGAAACAGTCCAAGAGAAAGAGATGAGATTCATAAATATTTATGCACCAAATTCTAGTGCACCTAACTATATAAAATAAATATCAATGGACATGAAAAGCCAGATAAGAATTAATGCAATAGTAGGTGAAGACCTCAACACCCCACTGTCACAAACATAGATCAACTGGACAAAAAAAAATCAGTTTTGAAATACTTGAGCTGAACCAAACTTTTGAACAAATGCACTTAAAGGATTTCTAGAGTATTTTACCTCCACAAAGTCAGAATACACATTCTTCTCAGCTCATGAGTCATTCTCCAAAACAGACCACAAGCTAGTTCATAGGGCATATTTAAGTTAATCAAAGGACTTGAAGTTATTCCCTGAATACTGACAGGCTACAGTACCTTGAAATTGGAGATCAGTAGCAAAAAAAAGTGCAAGAACATCACAAATACATGGAAATTGAAAAACATTCTCATAAGCAACCAGCGAGTCACAGAAGAAATTAAGCAGTTTCTACAGTTAAATGAGAATGCCAATACATTATACAGGAATTAATGGGACAGTAGGAAAGCAGATCTATGAGGGAAATTCATAGCAGTGAATGCCTATGCTAAGAAAACAAAGTGAGTTCAAATAAACAACCTAAGGCTGAACCTCAGACTACTAAAAAGAAGAGGAGCAAGATTAACCCAAAGCTCATACAAGGGAGGAAATTATAAGGATTAAAGCAGAAATTAATACAATGGAAACTAACAGAATGATTAAAAAAATCAATGAATCAAAGAGTTGGTTTGTTGAAAGAATAAGTAAAATTGACAATCCTTTAGCCAATCTTATCAAAACAGGAAAGAAAAGGATCAAATCCATGCAATCTGGAATGAAAAAAGGGAAATCACCACAAATCCAGCAGAAATTCAGGGGATAATTAATACCTACTTTGAGAACCTGTACTCCAATATGATGAAAAACAAGGAAGAAATGGGTAGATTCCGGGATACATATGAATCTCTAAAGTTGAATGAAGAAGGTATAAAAATGCTAAACATACCAATATCAATATGTGAAATTGAACATATAATTAAAAACCTACTGACAAAGAAATTCTAGGTCCTGATGGCTTTACTGCTGAATTGTACAAGACTTTCAGAGAAGTGCTAATGTCATTACTCCTCAAACTCTCTAATAAAATCAAAGGGAAAGTAATACTCCTCAATTCATTCCTGGATGCAACAGTTATACTGATTCCAAAAGCAGACAAAAACCCAAACGAAAAAAAGAACTACAGGCCAAACTCCCTAATGAACATTGATGCTAAAGTCCTCAATAAGATACTGCAAACAGAGCACAGAGGATCACCAAGGACCAAGTTGGATTCATCCCAGGGATGCAAGCATGGTTCCGCATGTGTAAATCAATAACTGTAATACACTAGAGTAACAGACTCAAGAACAAAATCCAATATCTCAACAGATGCAGAAAAAGCATTCAACAAAGTCCAAACTCATATATGATCAAAATCCTACAGAAAACTGGAATAGATGGACTTTATCTCAACCTAATAAAAGCTATTTATGAGAAACCAAGAGCCAGCATCATTCTAAATGGTCAAAAATTGAAACATTTGATGCTAAGATCAGGAACAAGATAATGATGTCCACTATCATCACTCCTGTTTAGTACAGTACTGGAAATATTAGCCACAGCAACTAGATGAGAAGAAATAAAAGGAATAAATATAGGTAAGAAAGAAATTAAGCTGTAATTATTTGCTGATAACATGATATTCCATATAGAATATCCTAAAAACTCAACCAAAAGACTGCTAGACTTGCTTGCCAAATCTGGCAATGTAGCTGGATACAAGGTCAACACTCAAAAATCAATAGCTTTTGTATACACAAACAACAGACTTATTGAGAGAGCTTGGGGGACCAATTCTTTTCATAATAGTATCCAAAAAACTGAAATATGTAGGAATCAATCTAACAGAGGAAGTGAAAGACCTCTACTCTGAAAACTACAGTGCTCTGAAAAGAGACTGAAGAGTATATCAGAAAATGGAAATGACATCTCTTGTTCCTGAGTAGGAAGAACCAATACCATCAAAATGGTTATACTCAAACAACTACTGTATAGATTCAGTGCAATCCCAATGAAATCCCAACAGCATATTTCTAGAGAAAAAAATTCAAAGATTCATCTGTAACCTCAAGAGACCTAAAATAGCAAAAGAAATTCTAGGCAAAAAGGACAAGGCAGGAGGTATCAGTCTCCAACTTGAAACTATAATACAAATCCACTGGGATAAAAACTGCATGGTACTGGCAAAGAAACAGACCTGAGGATCAGTGGAACCGAATAGAAGATCCAGAAACAACTCTAGATATACTAAACCACCTTGTCTTTGACAAAGGAGCCAAACACTCTCAATGAAGGAAAGATCAGCTCTTTAACAAATGGTGCTGGAAAAACTGGGTTTCAACTTATCAAAGGCTAAGGCTAGATCTCTTTCACCATGCAGTAAGCTAAAATCAAAGTGGATCAGAGACATAAATATTAAAATAGAAACACTAAACCTGCAGAACACACTAGGTAGAAGACTTGGAGATACTGGCATAGGGGAAAACTTTATGAACAAAACCTCTGCAGCATGGGAACTAGCAGAAGGAATAAACAACTGAGATCTCATCAAGAAAAACCACCAACAGACTGAAAAGACAAACTATAAGGCTGGAGGGTTAGCTCAGTGGTTCCAGTGCCTGCCTTGCAAGCACAAGGTCCTGAGTTCGATCCCCAGTAACCACATATAATGCTGGGCGTGGAAACACGCCCACCAACAATCAACACCGCATACCACAATGCCGGACGTGGTGGCTCATGCCTGTAATCCCAGCACTCGGGAGGCAGAGACAGGAGAATTGCTGAGTTTGCGGCGGCTTGCCTGGGCACCATAGTGAGCTCAGGGCCAGCCTGAACTACAAAGTGAGACCCTGTCTCAAAAAGCAGAAAAAAAAAAAGACAAACTATAATATGGGAAAAAGTTTTTACCATTTCACAGACAAAGAGCTACTATCTAGAGTATAAGAGGAACTCAAAACTTTAGCACGCCCAAATTTAAAGACCCAATTCAAAAATGGGCATCTGAAATGAACAGACACTTCTCAGATTAAGAAGTAAAGGCAGCTGAGAAGCACATGAAGAAATATTCAACATCACTTGTCACTCAACAAATGCAGATTCCATCTCATGCCACAAAGAATGGCTGCTATCACAAAATCAACCAATAAATGCTGGCAAGGTTGCAGAGAGAAAGAAACTCTTTTCCATTGTTGGTGGGAATGTAGACTGGCGCAACCCCTGTGAAGATCAGAGTGGTTATTCCTCAAAAAACTAGGATTAGAGGTCCCATTTGGCCCTGCTATTTCCCTGTTAGGTACACTAAAGAATTAAAAGAATCATATCATAGCAACACATGTGCGCCCATGTTTATAGCAGCTCAGTTTGTGATAGCTAAATCTTGGAAACAACCCAAATGCCCATCAACAGGAGAATGGATAAAAAGATAAAGGTTTTTTTAAATAAAATGGAGTATTACTCTGCTATGAAGAATGATAAATTTGAGTCATTTATACTCAAATGGATGTACTTTGAGAACATACTCATAAGTGAAATAAATAGGACACGTGTAAATACCATTTCATTTCTCTGGTATGAGAAAATGAAGGTGTAAATGAGTGCTAAAATGTATGATAGTGCCGGGCATGGTGGCTCACACCTATAATCCCAGCACTAGGGAGGCAGAGACAGGAGGATTGCTGAGTTCAAGGATTGCCTGGGCTACATAGTGAGCTCAGAGCCAGCTTGAACGCCAAAGCAAGACCCTGTCTCAAAAAAAAATGTATGATAAGTATTATGAAATATGAAGAAAGTGTTCAAAATGAAAAAGGAAAAGGCAGATAGGGATAAGTAAAAAGGGGAAAGAAAAATTTGATGTTTATAAAAAAGGGGGTGTGGGGTTGGAGGGAAGGCAGGGAATAGGAAATATGAGAATTAATATGTGCCATGTACAGGTACAAATTTTCAGTGTTCATTGTGATCATAATATATGCATGAAATGTACCAATAAAATCAATTTTTAAAAAACTATTAGTTCTTACTGTGTGTAATATATAAAGTTTATCCTAGGCATGCATATGTGTATTTTAAAAAGTTCTATAATAGTATTATCCTTGACTTTAGACATCCAGGAGGGGTCACGGAATAGATCCCTGACATAGAGGCAAGGACTACTGTGCTCAATTCACATGCCTCTTCATTTAAATGCCTCTGTTATGAGAGGTCCCTGGGCTTCCAATTCTTCTGTCTCTTTTACCTAATGATACTTCAATATGCAAGGTCATTGTCTTGTGCATTTTATAACTGAGCTTTGAGTTCAATTCTATCAGGGCTCTATCTGGGCAAACACCAGATAGTCTGAGTTAAGGGTCTGAGCAGTTTTCTACAGTCATCCAGTACCTGCTTCAGTGTGTACTGGCCTACAGCCAGTGGTATGATCATTGTTCATCTGAGAAACTCTGTAGACCACATGGGCAGTATAAATTAGAAGCTCAAAGTACTCCAAAGAGTTCATTGTGAGTAGAAGAAAGACAATAGGAAACAGAGGGACAGGTATTTTGCAAGTCATTTCTCCTATCTTTAATCTGAGTATTAAAACCCAGTTCCCTTATTTGGAAACAACAAACTCTAGCTTCCCTTAGCTGGCCTGACCTTCAGGTCTACTCTGCAATTCCCTCCAGTTCAGTTTCTTAAAGCATTCCCCTTTCATTTCTAAGGATTTTATTCAGGTTATAGTTTGTTATTTATTGTGATAATGCATAGTGATTATGAGTAAAAATCTAGAAGCTAATATTTCCTGAAAATTACTAGTAAAGCTACATGGGTATAAATTAACCAGGTATCTTATGTTATGGTTCTTGAAACTGCTATTATGTATATTGAACTCACACCTAATGTGTGGCGATTGAGCAACTTTTCTTCTACCACTGCAAGAGTAGATGCAGTAATAAAGAATAAAGAATAAAACCTAGTAGTGGAAAATAAGGGATGTTTTATATTCTATTTGGTAATTCTAAGTATTTTGTAGTAGGAAGATTTTTAGACCACCATACAATTGGAAATAGAGCTACTAATCACATTAGATACGTTTTCCACTGAATCTTCATCCCAGTCCTGCAAGATAGATAACCAGATCCCCATTTCACCAGTGAAAACTTTAATATGCACAGATATTAAATAATTTTCTCAAGGCCACTCAACTGATGCTGTCTGACCCCAAAGACCATTTTTTCTCCCTTATCTCATATTAACTCTCAGAAGAGCCAGCCTATTTCTGCTACTGTGTCTAAAAAGACTCCAAAACTTGTGAAGAGTTTTATTCTGAAGAGTCCTTTGAGTGTTCTCCTTGAAGAACATTCTTTAAAAAAAAAAATCTACTTCTGGCAAGATTCCATTATTAATTATAAGGGTGAATGGCGAGCCAAAGAATTATGAAGGCTGAGTGTGGCTTGACATCACCTCTGGGGAAACCATCAGGAAACCTTGAACGGACTTGTCTCCTCCATATAGTGAGTGAGACAGGCAGCCTTCCCTCTCCAGGCAGCCAGCCTCATTTTGACCAAAGAGGGTCAGCAGAAGGTCTGGGTGGTTGGCTCTGTCTGCAATGTGTAAGAGAAAGTGGACACAAGAGAGGTTAATGTCCATGGAGAGGAATCATGAAGCCAATATCACAGGGTTAGAAACTGGCCCAAGGCCAAACACAAAATATAGCCATAATTGGAGCCTTCCCAAGTAGAAAAAGGGTATTAGTGGGATTATATCCATCACAATGATTAATGCTGAAACCTAAGCTTTTTTATTATGTAAAAGGCTCAAAAGAGTACATTGACAGGGAGAAGAAGGGTTCCAATTTTCCAGAAAATAATGAACCAAAGAGGGACAGTAAATATTCAGGATGTAATTTGAAAAATCAGAAGCCTGGATGTCACACATATCACACTCAAAAGCTGTTGCCAGAAAGCAAATGTGCCTGCAGACAGCTCATCAGCAGGCAGCTGGTAGCCCCTGGGCACTGCAAGGGCAGCCAGGCCAAGGGACAGGACGAGGGCATCCCAGTGCGCATGAGCTGAGAATGGGGACCTCATCACCCACGGTCTCCCAGAGCTCACAGTTGCCAAGGGTAGGGCCCAGGAGGAGCCATCTTGGAGCACCAGAGCCTTTCAAAGTCTCCCATCCCAGACAAGGCAGGATGGAGAAACAGAGCTAACCAGTGACTTTAAGGAGAACCTGAAAAAGCCAGTACCAACTCAAAGTCAAACCACACAGCCTAAGTCTTAGCTCTGATTTCAAAACAAGCTAGATGGCTGATTGGTCCCTGATGAAGGAGGTGCGGAAGACAGAAGGACAAGAAGCAAAACTGACCCTGGAGAAAGTCAGAAAGTGTTCAGAAGGATTTGGGGATGTGACAATTACCACTGACATGGAACCGAAGCAGAGAAAGACCGAGCATGTCCTTATTCCTGGACCTCCTGGATGAGAACAGACCACTGAGCAATTGTTCTTGTCCTACTGTTTTGGAGAAATAAATTCCAAAAGAAGAGAGGCAAATTCTGTATATTTTTTAACCATTTGAGTATGGCTTTTTCCAAAAAGGTGTAAGGTATATTACAATACTAAATCACACATGCCTGGCACAGACTGGCTCACTCTCCATCAAATCCATGTCTTCTTCTTCCTAGACATCAGATAGAAAACACTTCCCACATCCTTTGCAATTGGATATGACCTTCACAGAACCTCAAAACACAGTGGATCCCTAGAGACCACCTGACCAACATGGATGTCTTTAAAAGCCACAGGTGTTAGAAAGTAGAGCCACAAGGGACTGCTCATTCAGACAATCGAATGGTTCATGCTGGAGGCATGAATCAGACGATATCCACACAGGAAATAGGTGAAGGTGATGTTCAGCACTTCCCTGTTTTCTTAACTAGAAAAAGAGCACATCCATATAAGAGCCATTCTTTCACAATCAACTCCAAAACTGAGACTTGAAATGCCTCATTGAAGGGGTTTGTTGATGTTGTTGTTGTTGTTGTTGTTGTTGTTGTTGTTGTTGTTGTTGTTGTAATCAGGGTCTCACTATGTAGTCCAGGGTTTCCTGGCACTCCTTACAGCACCCAGACTGGCAGTAAATTTGTGGCAATCCTCTCACCTGAGTGTCCTGAATGCTGGGATTATAGGCGTGTGCCACCATGCCTGGCTTCAAGTGGTTTTCCTACCATGCTGCTTATTTTAAAATTCCATATAAGTGTGATGTTGACTCTAAAAGGCCTTTACCCTATATTAAATTATACAAGTAGTGCTTAAAAGTTATAGTTACTTACCAAGTTTGCTCGTTCTAAACTGTGACAATAAATATTAGTCACACATGTAACACTGAGTGATCAGGAGCCTTTATTGTCTCTGGGATTAAAGAGGGCTATGATTTAAAAATTAGATATGATCGCTTCTCGGCCTTTTGGCTAAGATCAAGTGTAAAAATTAGATGTGACCTCTCTTGCAAATAGGAGCAACTGCTTTCCAGTCAATAGTATGAGCATAGAAAAACAAGCACCACTCCAAGGGTGGCACATAACCAATCATTGCTCTCCCTTCACTCTGGCTGAACGCAGGGGCTCCTGAGGCCCGTGCATGGGGTGACCTTGAATCCCTGAATATCTGCTTGGAGAATTGCCTGATCATTAGGAACACTTACACACACTTTATATAAGAAAGAAATCCCTACTGTGAAAAAAACACTATGATTTTAGAGACTGTTTGTTACAGCTACCAGCATTATTCTACTTAATACAGCAATTGACAGCTGGAAGAGGAATACCGACATCATCAAAGCCTAAAATACAAAGCACTGGCTTAGCAATCAGGTGACAGGCAGAGAGGACACTGTGAGCAGAGAATGGAACAATGGAACGCCATGATTTTTCACAGCAACACATTAAAAATGAGCTGGAAGGCATGTCGTGTGCTACCTAAGACTAACTCTAGACAAGAGGTTGGGAAGACTCAGCTTTGTTTTCCACTTCTACTAAGGAGAAAGAAGGGTGAGATTGCGAGAACAGAGATTCCATGAAAGGTTTCTGAGGGCTGGAAAAATCAGCCATTTCAAGCCCCCAAGTGGTGGCACATGAGACGGAAGGTGGTATGAAAGGAAAATGGCCTGCAAATAAAGGTCTGGGTTCAGCCGAGGCCTCGGATCACAACAGCCGTACCACGGTGGCCTCCCTGCCCCATCTTTAAGCCTCCTCCATCTACTACTACTTTAGTCCTTGTAGGCCTCTGAGACCCGGGGGCCCCTGATCTCCTGGATATTACATGTGGACCCTGGAGATTCAGAGAAGTTTCTCAGACCCAGATTCATGGAAACTTCCCTCCATCGTCACCGTGTTACCAGGCGCCATGAGGAAAGGTCTTGTGATAGTCCTAGGCTGTGACTTCAGAGATAGGGAACAAAGAAGTTCCCCGGAAAATTCTCTAAATATTTCTAGGTGTTTCTGTCGTCATTAACTATACTTTCTATTCCCAACTCTTTCTTTTGATATCAGATGGGACTTCTTCCTCCTCTTCCCATCTGCAAGGAATCATTTAAATATAAAAGATATCTAGGCCCATCTAGACTATAAGACCCCCTGATAATAAGACTGTATCATCATGCCTTCAGTACCAGCCCAGAATTATAGCTGGGTGTGGTGGTGCACACCTATAATCCTAGCACTCTGGGAGGCTGAAATAAGAGGACTGTAGGTTCAAACCCAATGTGGGAAACAGCAGTTTAGCAAGATGGTCTCAAAATTTAAAAATAAATATATGAAAAGAGGCTGAGAATGTTAACTCAGTATAAAGTCCCTGGGTTCAAACCCAGTTTGGAAAAAAAATATATTACATATATTTTGCAGTTGGTACTGAAAAGACTAAAAGAGATTGACTCTAATGTTAGACAATCATACACCCCAAATTTCCCACAAGGATTCTGGTTTACCCCTATTGCCTCAACAAGTAACCTTCATCTTTCTTCCAACTTACATTTGTTGCATCCTAGTTCATATAATAAATTATATGGTCACCCTTGTTCTGGGGAGTCTTTTTAAAACCAATGTAGCTAATTCATACCAGTCCTTTTCTAATACACAGTGTCCTTGTGTTCATAAAGGGAACCTCTTACTATAAAACAAGGAGAGAGATAAAAAGAACATGGGCACTATCTTTCCTGAGACTAGAAGACATCTATAACCCAGAGTCATAATACATAAATCCAGGAAGCAAACAGAAGAAAGCAAATAGTTTATTGAGATGAAGAGAGTGATGAGAAGAAAACTAATTTACCATGAAAAACTAAAGGACAACTAAGGAACTAGAGTCCCCATTACTGGATCCTATGAGGCAGCTACCCTCCTCCATCTCATCAGGATGTTAGAGGAAGTTTCGCTGGACGAGCTGAAGCAGTCTGACTCGCTGGAGGGTCATCATGCACAAAGGAGGGTGCAGATGACTTAACCCCAAACCAGCCAAAACTGACCGACATTATGCATATTCAGACCATACTTTTAAGTGAAATAAGTCAGACACACATGTTTAAGCATCATATTGTTTCTCTTGTGTGAGAAAACAAAAGCATGAATAAGTACCAAAATGGGTACTAGGTATTAGGAAACAGGAAGAAAATGTTCAAATGAAAGGGAAACAAAAGAAAGGGAGGAAGAGGAAAGAGGAGAGAGAGAATGGGAGGAAAAATGGACACAAAACTTTTATAAATAAGGAGAGGGAGAAGGGTTGAAAAAAGGGCGGAGGAATGAGGAAAATAAAAGAATCACGGTGTATTATGTACAGGTACAAACTCCCTATGAGGAATGTGGTCATTATCCATATCAAAAGTGTACTAATAAAATTAATTTCTTTAAAACAAGAACCAACCAAACACTGTATTCTACAGGTGAAGCCTGTGATGTCCAAGGCCTCAACATGGCTCTCTAGCTTTATACTGTCCAAGAAGTTTAAGAAAATACATCCCTTTCAGGGGAAGGAGGAAGTTCTGCAAATAACGACCTTTGGAGTGGTGTGCCTGGGCAACCAATTTCCCCACATGAAAATCCTACAAGTCAACAAGACCAGACCAAGTCTAAGTAGCTGTTAGTGCCCCACTGTTCAATGTGAACAAGCAGCAGGCTTTTAGGAAAGCTGACATCTTGAAAGACAGAGACTAAAACAAATAGGAAAAAAGGAGAGAGAGAGAGAGAGGGAGAGAGAGAGAGAAAGGCAAAGAGAGAATCAAGAGAAATCTGAGGAAAATGAAGAGATGGCTGCTATTCTCACAAAGACAGAAATCAGAAAGTAAGAATAAACTCTTAGAAATGTTAGCATTTTATCCATATCTTTAATATTTTTCAACAAAACCACAAAGATATAAGCACTAGGAAAGGAAAAGAAGAAAAAGAAAGCAAAGGATCAATCCAAGTGGCCAAATATCTGCCAAGTAGGAAGTTAAAAAACAGAGAACAAAAAAAAAAAAAATTGTGTGAAGAAATACCGCAAGAAAAAATTTCAGGACTGAAGAACATAATTACTCGTACTGAAAGAACTCACCAAGTTATTTCACCAAAATAAGAAATAAATTTCATTTGTGAAATTTTAGAACCTTATAGATGAACAGAAGATCAAAAAAAATTTTTAATGCATCCAGAGAGAGAAAAACAAGTCACATATAAAAAAAACTGGGACTGACGATGGTATCCAATTTTTAAATAGAAGTACTGAAAGGTATGATAAAGTAAAGGAATGCCTCATAAACTGAGAGAAAACATTTCCAACATCAAGTTCTGTAATCATTCAAACTATCAACTGATTTGAAAGTAGAATGAAGAGTCTCATAAAATATATCTCTCATTCTCAGAAAAACATGCTTCATAAAAATAATGAAGTGAGCCAAGGAAAAGTGGATAAAGAGCCCAGACAATGGAAGATAGAAGATGAAGGAAAAGCAAAGGAAACATTCAAGGTGAGCCCTAGGAAGCCGTTGGAATACCACCTGTGGTGACTGTTCAGAGCACAGGTGGTTATAATGGAATAAAAGGAAGAGACAGGGTGTGGGTGTGTGTGTGTGTGTGTGTGTGTGCGCGCGCGCGCGTGTGCGCGTGCACGCACATGTGTGTAAAACTGGACTGAGTGGAATTTGATGAAACTATGACAAGATGTAAGATTCAGTAAGAGATTCTAGAAAGTAAAAGAAGTGAAAACAGGGGGGTGGGTAGGGATATGGGTAAAAATGAGAATTAACTTGTGGCATATACTGGTACAAATTTCCCAATGTTATATGTGATTTTGAGATGTATATAAATTGTACCAATAAAGAATTCAATTTAAAAAAAAAAGAAGTGAAAACAAATGAGACCAGTATTAATTTTAGGAAAAACAAATTATTTGCTGAAATAAAAGTTTAATCTTAATCCAGGAATAAGCAATACAAAACTCATTATGCTAAAGCAGAAAATATAAATCCTACCACAGTTATATCCTGCTCATTATATCAGGAGGATAAGGAGAGATTTAAAATTTTATCTTCCCATAATAAACCATATCTGTAAGCAATTAATTAAGAGAGAATAGTGTGTTCATATTATTGAGGAATTTGGAGGTAAATATCAGAAGAAAAAGGATTAAAAGATAAGTGCTTCTGGAGAGATAGAAAAGGACTGTGAAACAGGTGCAGCTGAACAGGTTTTTAAATTTTCTAGGGCTACTTGATTTTTTTAAATTATGGTCATGTACTTTTTGGTGTACTTTTTTTTCTTTTTTTTTTGAGACAGGGTCTCGCTTTGTAGTTCAGGCTGGCTCTGAGCTCACTATGTAGCCCAGGCAAGCCTTGAACTCAGCAATCCTCCTGTCTCTGCCTCCCAAGTGCTGGGATTTAGGCGTGAGCCACCACGCCCGGCGGTCATGTACTTTTTGAACAAAAATAAAAGTATTCTTAAAAAGCAAAGTTTCTTTGTGGGCTTTTTTTCTTCCATCCAGTAATTTTTAATTATAATAATAAATCTGTGCAAGATGATGGAAGCCTAAGGCATTAATGATGGGTGAAAGACATTATCTCCCATTTCAAAGTCATCACTGAAGACAGAACAGACCCAACAACCTGAACAGTGAGTACCAAGAACATTTTTCATAATTTCTGCCACTCAGAACTGTCTGAACAGCCTTCACGAGTCCAGAAAGTTACCTCCACTACACCCGCCTCCCTGGCAGAAGCCGCGGGAACTGGATTTCCCAGACTCCTTTGCAGCCCAAGCAACAGGCTCTAGAGTCTAACATGCAGGAAAGACATGCAAAAAAGAAAGCACCATGTGGAAGATTCTGCCGTTCTGGCAGAAAGATGGCGCATGCCCACCTGAGGACCAGCAAGGGTCTCAGAAGTCACCAGGCCAAGCCGGGGGGCAGATCTTGCCCATGGGGTACAGGGAAAGTGAGCCACAGGTCCACAGAGGGGCTCTTTTTCTGGCTGTGTTGCCCAAAGCCTGCTTCTCTGACCCCTTCCGTGACTCTTTAAGCAACTTGGTGTTCTCCTCTGTTTTCATTAGCTCGAATAGATTGTGCTGTTTGCAATTAAAACCTCGACTGATGGGCTGGAGGGTTAGCTCAGTGGTTCCGGCGCGTGCCTCGCAAGTGCAAGGTCCTGAGTTCAATCCCCGGCAACCACATACAATGCTGGGCGTGGAGACTCACGCCCACCAGCCATCAATACCACTTACCACAGTGCCCGGCGTGGTGGCTCACGCCAGTCATCCCAGCACTCGGGAGGCAGAGGCAGGAGGATTGCTGAGTTCGAAGTTTGCCTGGGCTACATAGTGAGCTCAGGGCCAGCCTGAACTACAAAGTGAGACCCTGTCTCAAAAAAAACAAAAAAAAAACCTTGACTGATGCTGGGATTTAACCCTGTGCCACCTGGCAGGGGGATTCAGGAGAGGAAACAGAACACTGCACAATGTGGGGATGTTGAGGTCCAGTGGAAACTTCCCTGCATTAACCAGGGCAAAGAGGAAAGGGAAAAGCAGGTGGGCGTGATAGCGTCGAGGACTAAATTGTTTCCCTAAGTTGTAGGACAGGCTGACTCAGCAGGGAAAGGCAGAGCCAGGGAGATACAACTGTTATCACTGTCACTGAGAGCATAGCTTTACCCACTGACAGCTGTGCCCAAGAAGCACAGGCTACCGCCATCAGAAACCCAACATGTGCATGGCAGCGCGTCTCTAATCCCAGGACGCTGGGAGGCTGAGGCAGCACAACCACAAATTCAGTCCCAGCCTAAGCGCTTAGCAATTTGGTATGACCCTATCTTAAAATTTAAAAAATATAAAAAGGTCTCTGTATGGCATCTTCAAGTGCCCCTTAATCCGGTCCCTTAGCTCATTGTGGAGTCGGTGGGTTCAATCCCCAGTACCCCCCCCAAAAATTTTTTAAATTTAATAAGTAAAAGTCCTAATAGATGCTCGTGTCAGTCAGCCACTCCCTCACCATCACCACTCTGGCCTGTGCCCTGCCACTGTCTCGGCCGTTCCTCAGACACACCAGGTGCAGTTCTACCTCAGGACTTTGCACTGGCGGGGCTTGTTCCCTGGAGCGTTTCTACCCAGAAATCCGCGCAGCTGGCCACTCTGCTCCCTCTAGAGCCTGCCCTGCCCGCCCTGCTGAACAGGCCTTTCCTCTCCTCCCAGGTATCTCCCGAGCCCTGGTACTGCTGTATTTTTCCCATAACACCCAGCACTAACTCACTGCACGACTCACCTAAGTGTCCCATTTATTAACTACCTCCCTGGAGGAGACTGTGTTGGATCTCAAACGAAGTGATTTGTTCTTTTCGTTTCTGTGTCAACAAATCTTCAAGGAAGCCAAGTATTTTTAGCAGCTCCATATTACCAAGCACATGGGGTTGGGGATTTAGCTCAGTGGTTCCAGCACCTACCTCGCAAGCACAAGGTCCTCAGTTTGAACCCCAGTACCTCCCTTAAAAAAATCCATATTCCTAAACACAGATAAATATTAAAAAAAAAAAACATAGCTCGCCTTTCACCCAAAGAGCAGTCCACGGGGCCATCAGCTGGGCGGGCTGGCTGGGTGTCTAAACCAGGGTCCTAAAGCAGTGCACAGTGCCTGGTCCCACCCAGAGTGGATCTCAAAGTCACCGGAAAACACGAACACTTGGGCAGTCACTTAGGGGGTCTGGGTCCCTCCCGGGCGGCTGGGGCCTCTCTCAGGCTGAACTTGAGTGAGCAGAGACCAACTGAGCCTCACAGCAAGGCTATGACAAAGACCTCGGACTGAGTGGCTTGGAAAGAACAGAAAGGGATCTCGCACCAGCTCGGAAGGCTGCAGATCTGACGTCTAGCGAGGCTCTGGCTATGCTCTGTGCAGCGCCATCTTTTTACTGTGTCCCCACAAGACAAAGGGAGCAAAGGGGCTCTCTGGGGTCACTGTCTAAGGGTGCAAAGCCCACTCGGCAGGGATCTGCTCGCACGCTCTCACGCTCCTGGACCCCCAGATCTCATCATGGAGAGGGAGAAGCCACAGAAGGGTCAAGTCACACTGGATGCTGGGAAAGGACTGCGGTAGAAGCAGCTGGCACCATTGGCATCAGGCTGACCCAGAGCCTGAGCCCACCCAGGCCAGCGGAGGCAGGCAGAACCGGCTCGTCACCCAGGATGAACTGAGGATGCTGAGGATGCTGGATGCGACAGCCGCGGCACAAGGGCCTTACTAACTCGTGATTTTCTAAAGAATCCTCGGTGATGTCAACAGACTTTGAGTGTCAGGACAACTTTATGTCTCTGGATATCGGAACTCCTCAAAGCAAGGCAACAAGGACACAGGTAGAAAAGATGGCTCCTGGTGTCGCCCTGCCTGCCACTGGCGGCTCTGTGGATCAAAGGGCCTCCCCGACAGCAAGCAGAAAACAGCCCTGAAGCCGAGCTCTACAAGGGGAAGGGACCCTCTTGGGTTTGGTCCCACCGAGGAACAGACTCTTGATCCTCCCAAACATTCCAAATTTCCTTCAGTTTTATCATCCGCATGAAATGCCCGAAGAAATTCATGTAGATGTGTGTATACATATATACATATATACACACACATATATACATGTATTATTGTTAATTAGCAAGTAATATTTGCCTGTATTTACAGGACGCAGTGTGACGTTTTGGTATATGTGTACACTGTAGAATGCTTAAATCACACTAATGAACACAGCCACCCTTTGCCCACCTCTTCTTTGCAGGGTTCCACTCTTAGCAACTTTGAAACGTACATCATCATTAACTCTCGTTGACACACTGCAAAGGCGACACTCACATTGAGTCCTTCTAACAGAAACGTCCTGTCCTCTGATCCAACCCTCTTTAATTCAAAATTCTGTGATGGCAACACAATAATTTCTTGAGACTGCCCAAGTCCGTGTTCTAGAGCAGGGACATCACGTGGGCCAACCTGTCAACACGACAAACAAGTGTGTCTACCCACGGGACTCACCCTGTTTTCTAGCTAGTACATGAGGCTGGTGCGGACATTCAAACAAAGAATCCTTCTGTGTCTATTTCAGATTACTTCAGGCAAAGGCAGCCATTCACTGCACGATTTTTAAAGACAGAAGACTCATCGTCTGGGAGGCCTGGGAGATCCAGCATTAGCCCTGACGGGGCTCAAGCGGTGCTGAACACCTACAGTGTGTGCAGTTTCTTTGAGACCCGTGTTTCAATCCTCTCTTTCCTAGGACCCATGGTCTGCGCCAACTAATCGCCTTAGCAAGGCAACAGAGCTAACCAGAGGCTCAGATCTCCTTTCAGCACTTCCGGTCAGGCTGTCCTTGTCCTGTAAGACCCAACTTTTTATAAAGAGACTGAAGTTGCGTTTCCACGTGCAAAAGGGCTCCCAGAAGAGTCAGCTGACAGCAAGAAAGAAGGGACTTCTGAGGGCGTAATGGCTCTTCCCGGAGAATCAACCCGCGGCCTGTGGTCGGATGGGGTGTCAAGGTCAGCAGCATCTATATTCTGAAGGACTCTGAACATTCTATATAAAAACAATAAGAGCAATTTGTAAAACAGCTTCAGGACTATTTCACCACCGGTGAGAAATAAAAAATTGCTCATTGAGTGAGCAGTAAGTCATTTTCGTAAGAGTCACCTAAATTTTTAAGCTATGGGAAGGCACGTGCTGTCACGGTGGAGACTCCTGCTGCTCGAGACACCCCCGGACTAGCAGAGACGTCTCAACCATCATTTCAAGTAGGTCTCTACTAACGGGCAGCTGCAATAGGCTGGCTCTGCCCAGCTCCCCCTGCCACACAGTGGCCGGGTCTGTGTGCCCTCTCTGTCCCTCCAGACTCTGTGCTGACCTTGCGGTTGCTCTATCACCCTCGATGTCCTCAGGGGACAAGTAGGTCAGGCCCTGAGTGGGCTGCGTCGCTGCCCGTCTGGACCTGACTCTGGGAACAGCTCCCTCTAGAGGAAGAAAGATGCAAATGGTGACTTTCCGGGGACTCCTCATTGCAGATCCCAAAGAACCAGTAGCCACTATCCAATCACTTCCTTTATCCACTCAGTGATTTTTTTTTTTCCTGAGTTAAAGATTTAGAAAATAACCAGCACAACTTCATCATCCTGAAAAGCACACCTTGGTCATGTTGGCCACAAACACAGCAGCTCCGGGAGGTACACTTTTTGAATGTGACTGAGTCGCCTCAGTGAGACCCACCAAACTACGCAGACTCTTCTGTCTGGTTGCGGAAAATCTTCCTTCTTTCTTACCATCTTCTCAGGAGCTTGGGAGAAGCTGTCTTGCCCCATGATGTGGAGCTTGTTTAGGGCAGATCACTTCATAACATCCTCCTCTATACAACAAGATTATCTTCAGTAATACTCGTAAGATAAAACGATAATAAGGGCCAGGGAAATCTAGATAGTAATAAATTTCTACTACTGAATTTAGTAAGTATAAAATTATGTCTGTAAAATGTAAACGATAACAGTAGAATAAGTCTAACAGCACAAAAAAGGAAAAAAGGCTGTTTAATAACATATTCTCCTCCTGAGTCTGCGCAGGGGCAAGGAGGCAAGCCGCTGCTTCCTAACATCCCAGAGTGACCTCTGGCCTGCACGGTTCAGGCAGAGCAGGAACTTGGCCTTCATGTATTTATCACAAGTCAGCTTTTCTGTTTCCTCCAGAGCATCTGACACGGGCAGAACTGTCTTAATAAACATGTGCCCTAGACTTCTCCCAAAATAACACAGTGTCCTTGTGCTCTTTTGGCCAAATTAATTCAGATTCATGTCTTGTTCTCCAGTTACAATAGATAATTTCCCAGAAACATATAATAGCTTATAAAATGTCCCCCTAATGCACCAGTCATTATCTTGGTTGTTCTATCGTGTTTGAAATAGGCCTGTACATGGGATTCAGTCCTCAAGGGCTGGGGATTTAGCTCAAGTGGTACCGCACCTACCTTGAAAGCACAAGGGCCCAAATTCACTCTGGTACCACGGGGGGCAGGGGATTCAGTCCTCGAGTCAGAAAATCCACGCACAGTAATCCTGGTGGGGGACATCAGCCTCTGCTCTGGTCCATTCTTCAGCTGTTCTCTGCCTTCCATGTCATGTGTGTCTCACAGTCCCTGAGGCCCTAACCTCCTGCACTATCCATAGACAGTAAAGTTAGTCTCCTACCACTTCGCTTATTATTTACTAAGACCCTACTTTCTCCTTAGCATGGAGAATCTAAGAGCAACCAGCATGCACACCTTCAAGGAATGTCCATCCTAGAGAGGACCCAGATGGAGCCAAACACAGCCAGGAACCCTTGTGACATGCTTTCCCATGTGACAGTACTTCTTCCCTCTCCAGACTAAGTAGCGACTCTCTAAAAACCAAAGACACCAGCATATGTATATAAATTATAACAAAAAGGTAAATAGATACCCATGAATTATGTAGCCTTTTTGTTATAAACTTGTTCCTTTGTAAAGTCTCAGAGGACTTAGAAATGCTAATTCTCCCAAAAGGAGAAAGGAAAACCTGTAATTGGATGATATCAATGACTATCACTCAGGGTATGAAGCAGGCAAGTTACACAAAGAATGAAATGACTGGGCCGGAGGGTTAGCTCAGTGGTTCCTGCGCCGGCCTCGCAAGCGCAAGGACCTGAGTTCGATCCCCGGTAACCACATATAATGCTGGGCATGGAGACACGCCCACCAACAATCAACACCGCATACTGCAATGCCGGACATGGTGGCTCACACCTGTTATCCCAGCACATGGGAGGCAGAGACAGGAGGATTGCTGAGGTCGCGGCGGCTTGCCTGAGCTACATAGTGAGCTCAGGGCCAGCCTGAACTACAAAGCGAGACCCTGTCTCAAAAATAAAAAATTAAAAAATTTAAAAAAAGAATGAAATGACTTGGACCTATGTGCAGAGCTTGGCGGGGCCCGGCCTCCACCTATATCCCCCCATAAAGTGGGCTGGGGCTAGGCTGGTCTCCAGCTCTAGCTCTATGCAGACCTTAGAAAGACAGAAAGAAAGCTCTCACACCCAGGCAGCAAAGGATACACTGTTGTCAACTTCTGATTCCTAAATTTACCTTTGGTAGAAAATAAAGTGCTTCAAAACACTCATGGTAAATATCTACCTATTAGGGTTCTGCACTGTCCACTCATGCTTTATTAATTAATTGGAGGCCTATAAAGGAAAAGAGTGTTCATTAATCTTTACTCAAAACTCTTCCCAATACAGGTAGGGAAAATACAGAAAGTTGCAGAAGACCACTGCTTTTGCCATAAATGATGACAAAAATACTCATAGAACCACCAAAACATCGTGGATGCAAAGAAATCTAAGTGAGGGCTGGGGATTTGGCTCAGTGGTTCTAGCATCTGCCTTGTAAGCACAAGGTCTCAAGTTCAATACCCGATAGCTACATACAATAATACCAGACTCAGGCCCACCAGCAATCAGTACCACATACCACAGTGCCGGCCATGGTGGCTCACGCCTGTCATCCCAGCACTCAAGAGGCAGAGGTAGGTCTGCTGAGTCCCAGGCTTGCCTGACTACATAGCGAGCTCAAGGCCAGCCTGAACTACTAAGCAAGACCCTGTCTAAAAAAAAAAGTGGGCTGGAGATTTAGCTCAAGTGGTACTGCAACTACCTTGGAAGCACGAGGGCCCAAGTTTGATCTGCAATACCACCAAAAAAAAAAAAATTAGACCAAAAGCTTTGTCTGTTTCAGGTTCTGCTGTTCTGTAACATGGCTCATAAGCAGGAGAAAAGGCAATCAACACAAGTAAACCTACAGAAGGCTGCAATGTTGGAATAATCAGACATAATATCTTTAGTGAATATACAAATGAAAAATAAATTGGAAGAGAATACCAACAAATCAGGTAAGACACAGAAGAATTTCCGCAGATAAATAAAAATGAAACTGAAAAGTGAAATATCTGAATTAAAGAGCTCACGAGAAGGCTGATGCAGCAGAAGAAATGATGAATTAACTTGAGGAGAGGTCAGTAGAAATCACAACCAAAGCATAGAATGGAAGAAAGCAAAAAATTCCGAGACTCCAGGGTCAATCTTGGCAGTGTAACTGCAGCTCCAGAAAGAAACTAAAGAGAGAATATTTTAATATGTGAAATGTTTGAAGACATAGTAGCCAAATAACTTCCAAAATTAATTTAAAAGTTTTCAACTTGCCTGTTCAAGAAACTCTGCAAACCCCAATCAGAATAAGTGCAAAAAAAAATCTAAGATTCCAAATTCAAATGCTGAAAAACAGAGGTAATGTGAAAATCTTAAAAGCCACCATAAAGAAAAAAGATATACTGTATCCAGCAGAATAATAACAACTTCTCATTATAGAGATAATGAAGCCAGGGAGCAATGGAATTGTGCATTTCAAATTCTTGAAAGGAAAAAACTGTCACCCTTGCATCCTGTCTACAACAAAAATATACCTCAAAAGTGAAGGAAAAAATAAAATTTCCTGAAAGATGAAGTGGATGTACATTCTTCGATTTCTCCTGAGGCATACAACTAAAAAGCTGTACAATAATGGGCAGGAGATTTAGCTCAGTAGTTCTGGCACCTGCCTCGTATACACAAGGTCCCAAGTTTGATGCCCGGTATGAAAAGAAAAGCTATATATTATATATAAAAGATATGGATAGTGCCAGCTTTAGCAGCACATACACTAAAAGAAATGGGTAAAGACTCGGAAAGATACAGAAAGACAGACTGGCTGAGGCCCCAGGCCCAAGGAATGACATGATAGTGTGTCTCTGGATGCCCCTTTGCCTCATATCCAAGACCTGGAACCAAAGGAACCAGGAAGGGCAACCGGAAAAGCCAAACAATAGAAGCCCTAGCAAAAGTCTGACTTTGTAGCTGTAGTGGGCACCTGTCCTACTGCAGGAAGGTTTCGATAAGATCTACAGTCATGATATAACAGGACAATCCCAGGTCTCTACTGGAGATTGAGCCCAGAGCCTTACCACTAAGATAGATTAGATAGATGATGATGATGATGATGATGATGATGATGATGATGATGAGAGAGAGAGAGAGAGAGAGAGAGAGAGAGAGAGAGAGAGAGAGATAGATAGATAGATAGATAGATAGATAGATAGATAGATAGATAGATAGATAGATAGATAGGGAGAGATATAGATGTCTCTGGCTCTTTTTTATTTTTAATTTTTAGACAGGTTTTCACCTGTTGCCAAACTGCTTCGTTTAGGCAGGGCTCAAACTTGCAATCCACCTGCCTCAGCTTCCCAGAGTGCTGAGATGACAGGCATGTACCAACCATACCTAGCTCTAAACAATATTTAGTGCCACTACAACTTAAAAATCTTCAATCAGCGATTTCACTCACTCTTGAAAACAGTGAAAAAGCGGGAAGGTATAACAAAGAAATAGCTTCAATAAATGAAGAGTAGATACAAAGATGACACAAATGGAAATTTTAGAATGAAAGGACAAAACAAATTGGTCAGTAAGCTATGTGGCAGAATGAGAGGACAGAGAAAACAGCAATGAACAGACAGAATAATGGAAAATACTGCACACAGAGAGAAAGTAAACCAGGGAGCAAAGTCCAGAACCACAGGGTCCTGCAGGACTGCAACAAAAGAATTCACCTTCATGTCTTTGGAGTCTTGGAAGAAAAAAGAGAAGAAGGCAGGGCTGAGAGGGGACTGGAAAAAAACAATGGCTGAAAACGTCTCAGGTTTTTCAGGCTATATAAAACTAGATTTTAAAAAGCTGAGCAAACCCCACAGAAAACCCCAAGGCAATCCCTCCAAGACACATCATAATTAAACATCGAAAAAGAAAGAAAAGCAATCAGAAAGCAGCCAGAGAAAACAAACACCTGGCCTGTGAAATCCAATTCAAATGACAGTGGGTTTCTCATCAGGAGAGAGGTCTCCCCTGGACCCGCTGCCACCGGGCCCGGGGCACAAAGGAGCTATTTCTAGAACCGTTTCTTGATTGGGAGTGTTAGGTCCATGTTGAAAACTCATCTTCCTGAACACTCAGGGTACAGGCCGCTTTCACGCACACGTGTTTTTTCTCAGTAACAGACCATAAAAGCACAGCTGATTCAACGGTGATTAAGTACAAGGAGACACCGGGAATTATATCTTACTGTTAACGCCTCTGGGGGCCTGGCTGGGAGGGCTTTGCCGTCCACAACCGCCACTCCTCCATGAGGCAGCTCCCCAGAGGAAGAACGAATGAAGCTGTCCACATTGAGTTTCACTGCATTCCAACTGGGGCCCTACGATGGCCAGGCAGTGGCAATCAACACCCTCTGCTTCTCATATACTTAACTGCAGCCACCGTCAGGACTAAGCGCTGATTTTGGAGCCGTGATTGAGCCAGAGCTGCTCAGGGAAACTCAACGCTTGCACACACTGTGCTAAAATACTCGGTCCATCACAGACAGCTCCATCAGAGGAACTGTTGGTGCTGATCCAGCCGGAGGTTTACATTTAAAATTTCCTTCAGCGGGGCCAGAGGGTTAGCTCAGTGGTTCTGGTGCCTGCCTCACAAG